>JAVDOI010000002.1:14861026-15036026 GCA_032191485.1 Leptoclinus maculatus
TTCTTGTCAGGCAGCTCACAATCTTGGGAGAGGCTGAAGGCAAACTTTGATAGCACCCTGAGGAGACAACAGTAGACCCGTCATTATTTGTGTTATTGGTCAGATTATGTGTCCATATTCATATACAAATTCATTTTTGTCCTTAGATATTTAACTACTGGATTATGTGTTGGAAATGTGGAAGTACGGTGAATATTGCCAACCAACTTCTGTACAGAGTCATTGGCAGCTTATCATATTTAGACATTCCTGGTTTGTTTGCTCAAAGTTTCTACAGGCAACCACTGAACGCTCTAGCTGAGACTTGATCAAAACAGGCCGTAGTGTTTCTTACCTGAGCTCACACTTGATCTGTACCCATCCAGGACTGCGAAGGAATGACCAGGGATGATACCATTTCTCTACAGCAGCCATGCTGGAGCACAACACCTCCAACCATAGGTGCAGCACCTGCTCACTGGGGGGGGAGGGGGGTAGACACACGTTAAAACCTAAGCCTGTGCTCTCTGTAAACATGATGTGTGTGTCAGTCTTGAGAACTCACTTAAGGCCGACGCAGGCAAGAGACCTAAACTTGACATCCATCTGAGCGTGTGCGGTGTCATGGCTCATGTTGACTGACTGCACCGCCTGGGAAGAGAAAAGATGGCGCTCATGCACTTCCTGCTTGATGATGACGACTAGGCACTACTTTCATAAAACACACTTAAAGTTGGGAACTGGGACAAACTTCATGTCCATAAAATAATGTATAATATTTCATTTGAATCCTCACACTGCCGTCAACATTTAGCTGAATAAGTCAAATATGCAGTGCGTAAATTCTTACTTACTCTGTATAGCAGCTCCTCTGGTGTTAGTACTTTCCCATCTTCATCTAACCTGGTGAAGACCAGAAGAGAAAACTCTTCAATCAACACATTTCACTTCTTACCGACAGTAAACATTTATCCGTTTCAGATTGTTTTCATCCAGGACCTCATGTTGATAGGAATGGATGATCCAGTCCTCATAAACACAGACATGTGAATAGAATCCCTCACAGCCATGTTAAATGTTCACTAGACTAAAGTCTGACAGTCTTACCTGTAGGTTTTACACAGCACTAGTCTGGAGTAGACGGAGTTAAAGTCCCTCTCTACCTCCCTACTGGCCGCCTGACAGAAAACAAGACGACACACAATGATTTAGTCCTCTGGTGAATTTGACACAACTCTGCAATATGGTGGCATTAAAGAAAAGCTCTCCTACCTCTTCTATGAATAACCAAGGATGACACGGGCCTCCCAGTATCGAGGTCTTCTTGAGACCGTGCTGAAAAATGGCCTTCAGGGCCGGACACAGTGTTCCTCTGGCGATGTCCGTCACTGCCTCCGTCACCGAGTCGTCGCCTGCTAATGAGTACTGCAGACACAAAAGGAAAGATCACAGTTTAGGACACTGATAATCAGGAAACTGGAAGGGGACCGCAGGTAAACACATCAGGACTGTCGACTCAGCATAGAAACACTCATGTCTTATCAAGCTGATAATTAACTGCTTTCATACCTCTTTGCTTCTTTCATCGAGGATCTCCACAAATTTAGCTGGGAACCAACCTGCTCAAAAGAAGATCTTTGTCAAATGAGCTTCAAAACAGATTAAAAGAGGAATCAGTTCTGGCAGTGGGTGCTGTTGATACATAGGAAGCACACACACACACACACACACACCTCTCAGGCCGTTGAGCTCTCCAACCCAACAGTGCTCATCTTTCTGTGACATGATCTGAAAGAGACAAACACAGCTGTATAAGACTCACAGGTGAGCGGGGGAGGTGCGAGTGACGCAATTCAGGACTCACAGTGATGATGTCATTCTTCCTGAAGCCAAGTTCATCGTCGTCATGGCGCTCAAAGTCCAGCAGAGCCTTTCCCCGTCTCCGTCGGTTGCGAGACACCACGAGGAAGTTTTCGTGATCCCGCTGGTGGCTCTCCATGGAGTAGTCAGGAGTCAGCTCCTGGAGAGACGTCAGGGCAACATTGAGTCAAACTGGAAGGTCTGACCTTCACTCTCTTTGCGCTTCAGCGTGTGAACTCACGGTGCTGGAGTGACGAGGGTCCAGACAGTGGAAGTGGTCTGCAGTGCGGGTGATGGCCTCTCGCAAGGCTGCTACTAACTCCGTCTGCTTAATGTTCTTGGATTTCAGGGCCTCTGCCTCATCCTCCCCAAACAGCAGGGAGCTCAGGGTGGACTTCCTGCGCAGGGACTGTCTCCTCACCACCTGAACACATGAACACATGACACGGATTAGTCTCTGATAAAAATAATTGGTATTTCAGCAGACCAACTAAGACTGCAACAACTGACCTTGTTGAGACTGGTGTTGAGCGTCGTGTTGTTTCCATTGCTGAGCTGTGCCTGTTCGTTTAGGATGTAGGCTAGGTGCTTGTGCCGGTGGGCTTCCAGTGTTTCCTGGGACAGAGTCCCCGCTAGCCTCATAGCCTCCCCGAGAACTGCTGGACCATCTCTCAGCTGGCTTGGCAAGTCCGAGAGAGTATTAAAAATGGATGCAGAGTTCTCCGAGGACACAAGCTCCTCCTCCTGGGGGTCGGGGAGTAAATTCCAACAGGATCAATACTCAACATAAACAGTTTTTGTCAATGGAAGAAGGAGCTGGTGAATACTTGATGCGGGATGGTTTCTAGCTACACTAGCGTGTCTGTTGGTGACTTGTCTCAGGGGATAAAGCAGCCGTCTAGTAATGAGTCTATGTGAATGTTGGCATGTGTTGTAAAGCGCTTTGAGTGGTCAGGATATGAGAAAAGATTTGTTTGTATAAATAGAAACCATCATTTTCAATTCAAGAAAATCAAAGAGGTAATTGCATACAATAAAATAACTCTAAAGCAAAAAGTGAACTGTATCAGGGTGTCAAGACTCACAAAATAGGTGGTGTAGAGCAAATACCTTGATTTTGAGCATGCCCAGTGTGACCTGGAAGAGCACCAGTGAGCCCTGGTAAAACAGCAGGTCCCAGATCCTGAGGAGCAGACGGATGTCCACCACGCTGGCAAATGATGTCAGGAACCAATGCAGTGTGATCAGCGACAACTCTGGATGTATCAGGAGGAGGAGGTTACATATTGCATACGATATACAGTTGATAGCAGACAGCTGAAAGGTTGTGGGTAAACTATTGTTGTTCGAATGCCCATGTTGCCTCTCTGACCCCACGCACCCATCCTTACCTATGTCATGCTCCTGCAGCAGACGGTCGAGGGGCGGCAGGTACTGAACAATGAGCTGGCGGAGAACCCTTTGGTCCGTTTGGACGCCCAGCAGCGTGGAGGAGAAGTAGGACGGAGGAAGGAGGTCTTCGATAAGGGCACACATCATCCAAAGCACATCCTCCTCCTCGAGGAAGAGCAGCAGACAGGAAACCACCTGACGAGATCGAAGACAGAGAAAATGAGATACATGTACTGTAAATGTGATGAGTGCATTTATATGAACGCCGAGTGTGCTGGCTGGTGTAACGTAGTCGTTTGTGGTTCTCACCATGCCGGTGCCCTGGCAGTACCCAATGTCTGGGTAGAGCCAGGCCAGACCTCTCAGTACCCGTCTCAGCCTCGGCACTCCAACACTCGTCATGCTACAGAAACACGCGTTGGTGGGCATCGTCCGCAACAGGTCCTTCTCTATCTGAAGGACACAATCGCATCATGATTCTCCAGCGGTACTATGCTGGGTGAAAAGTCTGCAGTAAGGTTGTGTTTGGTTACGTGTACAGGAGGCTTAGGATGTTACCTGTTTAGCTGAGCTGGTGTCCTCATTAGAACTGTTCTTGATGATTTCTCTGTAAGAGATCTCAGACGTCCTCTTCTTCTGTAGAGCTCCAGCCAGACGCATCCACAGCTAACACACAGAATAGCTTTAATGCAGTGTTTAAATACTGAACGGCAACTGTAGCAGTCTAGTGACAATAAGCTTCATTTTTATGAATTCACTTTTGACTGGCTATTGTGGGCAGCATTTCAGCCCAATGTGTACCTCTTCTAATCAATAACTTAAACAGTTCTGCCATGCTGAGCACGTCCATTTACCTGTGGCCTCATGCTGTGAGGTATGCCACCCAGCACCAGCGTACGCAGACGCTCAGAGCGGGAGAGGACCGGATCAATGAGCTCCCAGGTCAGGTCGCCCACCGTGTGGTTGTGGGTGAACTCCAGGTGGGCCTGCCAGCGCAACCGCTGCTGGGGGTCTTCACGCTGGGGCGAGCCTTCAGTGCCCAGCCAGGACCGGGGCTTCCCTTCATCTGAGTGAGAAGAGAGGGATACAGCAGGATTAGTAGTGTTTGGGTTGATTAAAATATTAATAAAAGTAAAGCCCAGTCCACCTCTTGAATTGAGGTATGGAAAAATGATATCAAGAACAATTGTTAGGTAACCAATTATGATAAGGACATGGAAGGAAAGGAGGTGAGTGAGGGGAAAGGTGTCCGGATAAGAGACAAGTGGCTAAATAACAAAGACAGAAATAGAACTAAGTGGAGACATACGTTGTCCACCGAGCAGTTGACAGCTTGTTTGTTGTATTTCCATGTTAAAGGAAAATTGCAGAATCTAAGCAGAGAAAACAGCTTCCCCCCCAAACACTACACGAGAACAGGCCTTCAACAAAAAGATAGCTAGTGTTTAAAGTGTTACAAAAAATATATCCCCCCCCCCCTCCCCCCCGAGGCAAGAAATAAAAAGCTGCAGTCATAACTCAGATCACTTGCACTTCATTTGTGTAATGTACTGTAGCCACTGTGACCAAATATGGAGATTTCTATTTGCGTTTCTTGACGGGATTCAGGTATTTCATTATAGAGGAAGAGTGAGGACAGAAGAAATGGGCCCTGATGTGTGAATGTGAGTCAACACTTTACCTTCAGTGTCTACTTTGAAGCCAAACTCATCATACTGAGGTTCAGGCTGTTCTGAGGGCTCTTTCTGTAGAAGGATAACAAATAACATGCATTTCATTAGTAGAGAAAATGGTAACGGTGACTATTTTTGCACATAAAGTCACAGCCTCACTTGGTGGTACTTGGCCAAAATGTCCTGGGGCCACATGCTTGGGGTGAGAGCAGAGAAGGGGCCGCCAGGGGCCGGTGTGTAGGTTCCTAAAACAGAGATCACAACTAATTACACAGAACATATGATGCACACTAGAAAGGAATTTTGACAATACTAAAGCCGGTTGAAACCGCAAATGAGATTTCAAAATATATCTAAAGTAAAGAGAAAAACATTCAGTCTTGTGATAGAATTTAATATATTTTATCAAATATAAACAATTCATGTCATTTCAGCACTCTCAGGTCAGTGTGTATCTGAGGACAGGAAATACATCTTCAGAAACCCCTCTTCAAAATAAAAGCCTTTTGCACCAAATTCATTTAAATCTTTACCAGACATGTTGTTGGTAGGACAGTGAATGGCTTCTATAGACAGATATTAGTCACTTTTGGAGAAAGGAGGTCAGCAGACAGAACCCACTCTGTGAAAAGGACAAAGAGAAGAAGTAGTTGGTGGTAAGTGCAAACTAATCATCTTGTTAGTCAGCAGCATGAATAAGGTTGACTTGAATGTTGCAGTGACAATCCACCCAAGGCAATACACTTATTTATAGGCAAAGTCTGAAATCAGATAAATTAAGTCCATCATTTTGTTCCTCATCTACTTTTACCTTCTGGAAACCTCTTTGCCGTAAACAAAAGAACCGTTACAGTGAGTCAAACTATTCTGTCAAAGTAATGTTCCTTCTTCAAGCATTACTAAAGCAAGACATTCAGAGGCTCTACACAAATAAGTGAGAGAGGAAGAGATACAGAGAGTTCTGGTCTCTCACCATATGACTGCTGTATCTACCAGAGGCTAATCACCTCACTTAACTGTGTGTGTGTGTTCATGCTCTATTGGTAAACATCCGGGGGCAAAAATAACAAACATTCTATGAGGATCCTCTGAGAGAGCCGTCTTAACAGTATTTTCTTCATAAGGAATGTATATTTTGTTGTTCATATGAAGTATCCTGAGAGGGGACACTGTTTGGAGTACAGTCACTGACAAAGCACACACGAGCAGACGTGTGTGCTCATTAACATTAACCTGCAGAAGGTTAATGCTCGCCAGCATGCAAACACGCCGCCACAATGATTCATTCCAGCAGCAGGCTCGCAGCATCTGAACGCGGATTTAGGACTTACGAGAGATGAGAAATCAATTTGGGGTTTGGAGGAGGGCCGAGCACTTTCAGGCTCGCTCTGTGTGTAGCTCAGAGGAGTGCTGGGATTTTGGAGCGACTCCCTTACAAGAACACAAGCGGTTCAATCGTACGCCAAAAAAAACAACACGACTGAGACCCCCCCCCCCCGCAAACTGTTCATATTGACAATCTCACTGCAAAATTCTGCTGCGGAAGCAAAAGTTATATCTGAAACATTAGTTTAATAATTAAATCAACATCATCAGCAACTGTTTTAAAAGGTTAATTAATAGATTTTTCCAATAAAAATACCAAACAGATGATGGTTCCAGCCGGTCAAATGTAACAATGTTTTGCTTTTTTTTTCTGATGTGAAGGTTTTTTATTTATTGTATCAACAAAGCAATCAATTAAAAAAAAAATAAAAATGTATGATTTAGAATCCTTATTGTCAGAGTTCTACTACGATTTGATCGTTAATGCAAAGAATAATGGCAAATCTGAAAATTGTATACAACTAGGTTGTTTACAATCTAATGGCAAGTAGCTGGTTGTGGGTATCAGCTGTTACTGTGGTTGAAGTTATCAATAACTTTATATTATGTCAAGAATAGAGACCAATCTTATTTGCTGCTGACACTGGACCACCACAGATGCATCATATTTCGTATGTTTAGGCAGATGTAGTCCTTTATAAGGAATTTGAGGGTTCTTCAGCAAAACATGTTTATGTGAAATAAAATATAAGCCGATGCATTTGATCAACACTATGAAATTCAAATATTAGCATTGACCTCAAAAGTCCAGTTTCCTTTTTACTCTGAACACAAGAAGATACTGTCCATTACTGAGGTGCGGCTGAGATCAGCTGTGTTTGCACACACTGGTCAACACCCTGTTGCAAATAAAGCAACATCCTGCTGTACAGACAGGGCCCGAGTGTGAGTGTGTGTGTGTGTGTGTGTACGGTAAAGACTCCTTCCTTTTAAAGCAGTAGAGTTCTTATTTTTACCCTGATAACAGAGTTTGTGTTGCCCAATAGGCCTGGCCTGGCCTGCCCCCCGCCCCCAATATCCTAACACCTCAGTCAGTTGTTCCTCCCAGTAACCACAACAATGGTGACTCATGTTGCCCGCTCGCGAGTACGCCCACCCCAAGCCATGCATGTCGGAGAATTACAGGCTCGTGCCCCGCCAAGTCAGCTTTGGCTGAATAATGATAGACAATCCTGTGTCCTGTTTGGCAGACTGTGTGTCTTTCCGTATGTCTCGCTTACACACACACCCCCCTCACACAGGCGCACGTGCCACTGCGTTTAACAGGAATGTCGCTTGTAAGAGAATACACACACACAGATAAAACAGACACATAGCAATACCTGTCAGGGTGCAACATGAAGATGGTTTAATGTAAACTGAGGTATCTGATAAACCAGTCAGTTAACCAAGAAGCTATGCTGAAAAAAGCTAAATATGTGCACGGTTGTTCATTAGACACGCACACGCGATTAAGTCAAAGTTGAGCTGATTTGAAAAGTATTCTGCTTACTTGTGAGCTATGCAATATCACCATCACTGTGGAAATAGTAACGTTCAATATCAAGTTAGCGTCAACTGAATTAACGGTACGTCAAACCCCCTGCTGACGTCAAATGCAGACAGAAGACGATAAAATGAACTATAGTTTAAAATTAAATGGCAACACATTGGATCGATATCTACACATTCTGCCGACAGTTGCACACAACTTAAAGCATGCCTACAAATTGTTAAAACTCCTAACGTCCGTCTCGGAGAACAATGTAACGTTATTAACACCGAGTTGTCAGCTGTTAACCTGACTAGCTAAAGGCAAAAGGTAGCATGCTTGGCTAACAGTTAACGTCACATACAATAATGACCATTAGCCTGCTAGCATAACTTACCGTGACATTATTATTGTGAAAGCACAAGGATTTGGTTTGTGGCGAACGTGTCTTCTATCGTTGGAAAGGGGTGAAACGCCATATGCTATGCCATCATTCGTCTCGTATTTGTAATTCCGCTACGTAGTGCACCTGCTAGCGACGCGTATCTCCGTCGTATCCTTACACCCTTTAAGGTTTTCCCTTTCCATCCCGAGAAGTAGTTCCAGATCCCGGAACTACACTTCTCACAGAACATATCCTTCCGCTGAGATGACGTAGACACACGACGTTTTTTTTTGCTCCATTCATCATTAGTTTCCTCATTCATTCCAGTACAAAAACGAATCAGTCACGATTCCCTAGCAGCCTACCAATCATACTGTGAGATGCAATAACCATCGAACAGTTATTGCTCACAAAGCACCCGCATGGCCCCCCCCATGTCGATTGTTTGTGTATTTGTTATTTTGAACGACACTTTTTGAATCATGCTTTTTTTTTAAGAGGATGTGTCCCTGATAAACTGGCAATAACAACAAATAAATGTATACA
Organism: Leptoclinus maculatus; assembly: GCA_032191485.1. Lineage (NCBI taxonomy): Eukaryota > Metazoa > Chordata > Actinopteri > Perciformes > Stichaeidae > Leptoclinus > Leptoclinus maculatus. The sequence goes on from JAVDOI010000002.1 coordinate 14,869,719, forward strand.
TCAATGATGTTTTTTACTTGAAAGGTATGATGCATCAATAACGTTAAAATTATGATATTATAGCCTAATAATCACACTTAAGTCTTTAAATTCTTATGATTTCATAAATTATGTTCTTAGCCCTACGTTCGAGCATGGGTAGACTATCCTTACAAAATGAATTGTCATATTGAAATAAAAGATGCTGTTGTTTATGGATGTAACTGACATTCAAATTGAGTTTAAGTATCTTTGATTCGTTGGTCATCATAATGAAGACAATATTTATCCTTTTCATTATTTCCCATAAGAGACAAATCTTGAATTTCCTCTAAAATAGTTTCACTGACGGTTGAAACATAATGCTTTTACACGATTGCTCCACAAGATGCCTCTAGTGCAATGAGCACAAGCTATTCCACATTTTGACATTCGTTATAGCTCAACCATTGAAAATAAGACCTATAACAGCATACTGTATGTTCCATTATCACAGCTCTTGAACTTTTTGGCACTTGAAAAATAAAATCAATTGCTTTTTCAGTCCACTAGATGGTGCTGAGTTGTTTTCTGGTGAGGTCAGCAACGTATTTGTAATACGTCGAACACGAACACAAACGGGTAACCATATTAGCATAACAAGCTTATATAGTCAGCGACAGAGGCTCGTCAGTTTAATAGACCGAGCAGCTTTTACCGAGAAGGCGGCCAAGAAGGGTAAAATACCTGCGTCGCATGTTCGTAGAGCACACTTTATATAAAATATAAAATATAAAATATAAAATATAAAATATAAAATATAAAATATAAAATATAAAATATAAAATATAAAATATAAAATATAAAATATAAAATATAAAATATAAAAAAATAAATACATTCATGATTCACAAGTATACAGACATAAAAAACACAGACTTTACTATTACATTTGTAAATTTGCCCCGTAGAATCTGAATATCACAGAACATTTAGTCTTTACAAATATTACTGCCTGGGAACCTTTGGGAGATGTTACCTTGGATGTTACCTCTAGCTGCCGCGATAACAGGAAAACTTTATTTGATTTATATCAGAGCTACAGTTCCACAAATACATACATGATTCACAAGTATACAGACATAAAAAACACAGACAGATACAAGAAAAGTGCTGTGTGCTTGTGTCAAAAGTCCAACAAATGCCACGGGAGGGACTGGCTCTTAGCAATAGTTCAGTGACTATATGTTTCACCACCATGTTGCCGTCCATTACAGTCTGTTTTATTACCATTATACATCTAACAAACCATGTTATAGCAGGACGGCGGAGCGGCTGTGACAGTTGACTCTCCACGGTTCTCATGTACTTTATAAGACCGTCTCATTAGCATAAGAAGCCTATATATACTCAGCGACGGAGCGACAGAGAGTCATCAGTGGAAAAAAAACCTGTACAATAAAGCCACAAGCCTCCATCTTCCACCTCCACACAACCACCAACAATCTCACCCACAAACACACACCGAAGATAAAATAGTATAATTTAAGTCTGGTGTGCTCCTGTAGTCCAAATTGGCCTCTCAAAAAATCCAAATTGTTATTGTTACAGTTAAGAGACTGAATTTTAATGTAAAAAAAAATGTCACTCTGTTTTTACTTATTACTCTTATGCGCAACACTGCATCCCCCAGTTTCTGCATGCAGTCATATTTTGACTCTTGCCACTGACACATAGTGTGAAAACTTTGTATGTCCTTTTCTCTAAAATCTCCATCGCCTTGCATACCCTTCCCTCAATCTCTCTCTTCCTTCTCAGCCCCTTCCCCTCTGCCTCTGCCCGGTGACACATCAGTATGACGCCTTTCAGTTCTTTCTAACCCTCTTGCATTGCTTGCATGCACAGTTTGCTGCACCATGCCAGAGTGAGTCACATCATTAGAATTGCTGCCGCCTAAAAGCCGACCTTGCCCACAGTTCGCCGGCCAAATAGCCCCAATAGTGCGTTCACCCTACATGATCCACCGATGCGGGTGTGGTTCAGTCCCTTTCTGCCTCCTCTTTCACCTTCCTCCAACTCCTCTAGGGCTCATCTGTCTGGCTGTTTTCGTCATTTGTCATAGAATGATGGGCACGGTTTAGCAAGCCCTGGATCTTACACTGCAGTTGCTATGACGTCAGTGATAGAGAGAGAGAGAGAGAGAGAGAGAGAGAGGAATGAGGAGACAGACAGAGCTCATGAAACGAAGACGGGGGAGGGAGGATACGTGGAAGAGGGATGGAGAGAAATAAAGATGCGATAGGGGAAGTGTGAGTAAAAAATATTGGAGAATGAGCGAGAGATTCAACCACGGAGGTGTGTGTGTGTGTGTGTGTGTGTGTTGGGCTAAACCACAAGAAAATAAAGGGCAAGTGGCTCAAAGGGCAAATGAGCAATAAAGAGACATCCGTTTTTCTGATGTATTGTTCATATGAAGCAAGAGAAACCTCAGGCTCACACATATGTGGGTGGGTTTTTAGTCAAACGCTTGCACGCGCACAGATACAAGCACACACGCACACGTGTTATTGACAGGTTCATTGGATCAGATGAAAGAGATTATTGATCCAGGTGAATCAGCAGTTTACCATCTGATAGATGAGAGAAGAAAAGAAACAGAGAGGACCACTTGTTCACACGAAGTCAATTTGCTGCAGTCTTGCAGTTTCCTGTCGGGACAGAAGATGGCACTGTTGCATTACGTCAGTCGGTTTTCAATTAACTGTACGTGTGCCATATTTGAGTAGATTATATTGTAAATGTGTCTGTGCCCACAGGTGCGCATGCGTGTAAGCATGCATTGATGCGTGTGAAATGGGGCTTGTATATGCCCACATTAATCAAAACTGCTCATGCGTATTCATTTATGTGTATGCATGCATTCTCTTTACTCTGTAGTACTGTATGTGCAGTGTTTTTCCCAGCATGCATAAAAACATCACAATGGGGGGGCGTGACTCCTGTGAGTCCTCCTAATATTTTCACATGGACACAATTTGAACTAAATAGAATTAATTTAGCCAAACACGATTAAGTCTACACCACACAGAGCGCACAGGTTTGTGCAACCTGCATGATGTGGCCTCTGCCTCTGGGATCATTTAAACATAATTCATTCATATAAGGCCAGGATAGGCTAAGTCAGGCTCGGTCTCTTGAGATGGATCATGGGGCGTTCACGCAGCTGCTGTTCCCCCAGTCTCAGAGGATCTCTCCTGTGATGAGGAGGATTGAAGGTAAAGGGCAGGGGCTCTGAGGCTACGCATTGCACTGGCAACTGATTTCTCTTGGGTGTTGTGATGGGAGTGGCTACTCTTTGAATTTATGATTCTGTGTTGTTAAATCTATACTGTATGTGGGGTAGAGCATGTGCATGGGGCAAAGAAAAAGGAGGGAAAACATGCTTTCGTGCTACCAATTTAACAAGAAAAGGATCTTTATGGGATGAAGAAAAATTAATTTTAAATATATTTGCTTCTTACTTCTGGGTCATGGGAAACATGAGGAGGAAAGGAAGGTGAAAGAGAAGGAAAAGAACGACACAAGTCTCATGACATATTTAATCCACATGCACAAATCCTATTCTCTCTGTGTATGCTTGTTTTATTATATACTGAGGTCAAGTCATTTGGGAAATGATGCACTGAACATCCAAACACATTCACACACCATGGGGTTGATGTGATGTAAAGGAGGTGAGAGATGCAAAGGTCCAGAGGGATAAACATAGTGAACATGGGAATGAAGGAGAGGGAAGCATAGGAGCTGGATTTACAATGTGAGATATTAAATGCAGAGCCAAAGAGGTAGAGATAGTAATCATAAAGCCACAGAATAATTTGTAGATGCTACTTTCACTGCCGCGTAAAAAAAGGACTTGCATTGATGCGTCACTGCAATAAACACCGTGCTAGTGCCATAACAGCAAATCTATATTCTGCAATATAACAACAGAACTATATGTGGTATCTATTAATGATCATTTTCTTAGAACAGTCTTATACATACAGGTATATACATGAAATCTGACCTACATGCCCGGGGAGCAACTTAGGGTTCAGTGTCTCGCTCAAGGACACTTTGAAAGGGGATCGAACTGTAATTAAAAGACAAGGTACTCCACCACTGAGCTACAGCCAGCCCCTATCACAGGGATCACAGCAGACGTTTCAACCAACAAGAGTAGGTACCCTCTGTACTTAAATAATAGAGATATGCCGTTTGCACAGCAATTATGTCACTTCATTCTGTCCATCTGCTGTGGCCATTTGTTGGGTGGGAGGCCGGTCAGTATTTGCCTTAGTGATAGACACAGGCCAATGGATGTCATGGCTCCATAAATCCATCTAACATGCTCCCTCCCATCTTGAATTTATGACCGTGAATGTAACGCTTGTTAAACCTTAAACACCTTGCTTAGTGTGTGATAGTGTTTGTATAGTGTGTGTTTGAGGTTGTGCCAGTTCAGATTAACTCACAGCTGACAGACATGTCTAAAAATAGTGCGGCTCACAATCCATTACAAACTAGCAGATTATCGTACACGCTTTTCAATCCACAGTATGTCAATACTCCAGTCATGTAGGGGAAACTGGGAATATGTAGATATCAAGTACTTTTCATTGTACAAAATTGTTAGAAATGTAAGCTAAAGAATTTAGCAAATCCTTATTTATATGGAATCAGTAAACCAGGATTCTGGCGGAGGATAATATTGTATATTGGCTTCAGGGATTTGTCTGCCACACAGCCCACGACCATTACCGTGTGATATTGGCATCTTGGGAAACTAAACATAACTTTTGTGTTATATGATATGTTGACCCATTTTCATACAACACTCATATTCAGCTAGATGTTTCCTCTGAAAGCTGTGGTTTTATTTTACAGCTTGCTCTACTGTTCCCTTCGTGAACCGTTGAGCTCCTGCTCCACGGTTTACAACTGCTGCCACACTTGTTGCCAATATTCAGCTTATATCCATGTACAACTGCTGTGTCATCACCAGAAAAGACTACTAGTAATGCTTTAAGCTGGTAATTATCTGCCGTGTAGTTGTATGTCTTAGCCTTCTGCCTTATACTGTACTTTATCCATTTCAGGTCACTGGTGTTCAGAGCTGTGTAAACGGGAAAGGCCCCACAGAGTGTATCATTATCACTCCCAGTTCAACCTAATCTTTGTGCTGATGTTGGTGTATGCTTTTGGAAAGGGTCAAATACTACACAACAGGAACTGTCAAACTCCTGGTGACGGTGTTTATTTTCTTCTTTTTTTAAAAATAATTCAGTGGAAAACCTTGATCCAACTGAAACAACAATAAGGTGACAAATATGCCAATTATGTCATTTGTTGAGATAGATTGAAATGGCCCATACTGTAGCTTGTCTTTATCTCTCCCATTAGTCTATATTACAAAAAGAAAAAGGAAGAAAGAGGAACAGACTCAGGGGACAGTAAAGGTCTAAGGGGAAAAAATAAGAATGGGACAGAGATCATGACTTATGTCTACACATCTGTGTGTGTGTGTGTGTGTGTGTGTGTGTGTGTGTGTGCACATCTTTGTGCTTTATATTTGTCACTAAGTGCTGCCTAAGAGGATAAAAGAGCAGTGCCATATGCTGACTTATATCACAGTAATAATAATAATGAGCACACATGGGCTCCTCTGCCTCGACAATAATGGCTGCAAATATACTGCAGTTTGTAAAGTGAGCTTGGTTTGAAGCCTTAATGTTTAAAGAGCAGGAGGATCATGGAAATGTAAGAGAAAGGCTATCAGTCAATAAAGTTGTTATATGTTCGATTACTTAATGCACATCTTTCTCTGTGTGTGTGTGTGTGTGTGTGTGTGTGTGTGTGTGTGTGTGTGTGTGTGTGTGTGGTAATGCAGCTGTCACCAACAGATGGTCTTTTTGGTGTTTTTGCTGCTGGTGTCTCAGCTAAAATTATTTACATGATGGTTTTTGGTTAGTGTCAGTTATAAATATTAAATACTGTAAATAGACGAGTATATCAATGTATTATACTGTAATCTATGACTGTAATACATATAGATCCTTCCTCTTTATCTGTCTACACAAGCAAACACTTTTTTAACCTAAATCTTCTCATATTTTTGTCACAGGGCATGATGGAGGACTCAAACGCAGACCAGAAGTTGAATGAAGTGGAATTTAATTAACACTTAAACAAAACAGGAAACTTACAGGAACATGGGAACTCACGGACGAGACAAGAGACGAAGGGGAAATCCAGCAGGAACGAAACAACGAGGGGAAAATCCAGCAGAACTGAGACAGGGCAGGCAAACGGGGAAACCGGGAACAGGACGAGCAAACACGGGCGGGTAGACATAATGCTCTGGCAAGGAGTGACTGAGGGGCAGGAGTTAATGTAGAGGTTTGAACAGGTGAGGGGAGTTGTGCCGAAGAGAGGGAAGTGCTTGATTAATGATCAGAGGCAGGTGAAGGGAATTTAGACTGAGGGAGTGACTAGAGTGAGGAGGGAGTGGAGCTACACAAAGACACACAGAACACAGAAGGCAAAGCCTAATCGTGACAATTTTAGTCTTTGTTGCTTTCTCGTTATCACACTCTGTCAGGGATAATCCCCGTGTCAGTCTGCCTAATCTACCTGAGCCCCTCTGAGATGACTCTGAATGATGTCTGAGGCTGACAATTGTTGCACCAAACATCAAACAAACATATTTATTGACTTGAGATGAGTGAAAACCTGATTTTAACATTCATGCATAAAAAAGACAAGACCAGCCCACGTTTTATTGATTGATTGATTTACATACATGTAATATTGTGAGGTGCAAGAGGGAGCATTTCACTAAGCATGAATATCCATCTCCTTCTCTAAAAGTTATTCATGTATGATCCTATAGGCCAGCAGTCAACACTAGCTTCTCTGGATCCCATGGTCGCCGTCTCTACATGCTCAGGGTACTATGGGGCGGCTGTGGCTCACGGGCTATCGAGCGGGTAGTCTTCTAACCAAAAGGTTCGATCCACAGCTGTCAAATTCCATGTATGTACCATGTATGTGATGACTGAAATAAAGTGCAGAAAGGTTGTGCAGTCCACAGCTGACAGGCAACTTCTGACAGGAACAATGTTTCCCCCACTTCAAAAGCAACATCACCCACCCAATCCACCTCATTCTCTTACTGCGACTAATTGTCTAATTAATAGACAAAGATAAAGGATCGGAATTTGAATGTTCCTACCTTTAGCAGTAGGTACTGATAGAGATCTTTTGGCCTGCTAGCGCAGATACAAATCAGGCGCAGGAGGAGAACTCAGTGATGGTAATCACTGATAATAGGAGTGAATGGGGTCCCTGTAGCCCTGATACACATCGGTTGATAGAGAGAGTGCTGTTTACTTTCTGTCAACACTCTGGCCGCTGATAAATGCTGTGGGGTCTTTGTGCGTTTTTGTGCATGAACTGTATATCTAAAAAAATGAATAAAAGAAAGCAAGTGTGAGTGTGTGGAAGAGAGGATGTGCATGGGGGTATTTTGAAGTGTGAGTCAGGAGATGAAGAGCATGCGACATAACCGGTGTGTTTTTATTTACAGTTAGAGTATAAGAGGTCATGGTCATGTGTGTGTATAAGTAGGAATGAGTGGGAGTATAGGAGCAAGATCAAGACCTTAAAGGCTGGCTGCAATTTGGATGCAACTACCGACTGAAATGTTACCAAGAGACTTAATTAAAAACCTGTCCGGGTATCTGAACCGAACAAGCAACACCAATGCCTCAAAGTTTTCTATAACTCCAAATATACTGTAGGTGGAAACACACAAACATGCACACAAACACAGAAAAACAGACACAAGTATAGATTTTGGCGTACACAGAAGCATTCAGTGACACAAATATGTGCAAACATGAGGGCATGTGCATGAATATGTGTACAGCTGCACATGTAGCCCTCCAAATATCAGATTACTTCAATTCACATGTAAATCACAGGAAGACGAGGAGACAGAAGAAGGTGGCGATGGAGCAGGAGGAGACAAATATAAAATGCAGAGAATACCAGAAGAGCGACAAATCTAGCAGAGATTTTCCTCTCCTTTCAGAAAGCCAGCTTTCAGATGGTCCGTGCATGCTAACTAATAAATGCTGAAGGGCTTTATTTATTCATTCTCCTGATGCAAGCGGCCCCTTCATGAATATGATTAAGTGCATATTGTGGTGCACATGTCCGTTAGGTCGAGCATGTGTGTACCGTTGAGTAGACTATATGCTGGTCATCAGCTGGTCATCAGCTTGATGATGCATGTGAGCATTAGCTACATATATATATTTGAAAAATGTTCTCACTCTCCCTGATTGTTCCAGCATCAAAGTGTGTTATGAGCTTGATTATGAGCATAGGGCTCCGTTTGCTTTCGCTGCTTACTCAGTTGGTGAACCGTCTGTGCAGATCTGTACATCAAATCCCTGAGACTGCATGGCTGAAATAGCTTTTCATAACCTGCACTACATGGTTTGAATATAATTAGTTTACCGACTCAAGAGCTAACAACAGTCACTGGTGCTCTTATCATTATACCTCATTTTCTCTCGAGAAAATCACCACATGATTGGGCTGTGAAATCAATTCAAAGCCTGGTAGGGTGCTGATATGATTTCATACCATAATATAAAGTGCAGTGTAGAAAAGGAGCAAGGTTGAATGTTTTTGACTTTCTGCTCTGTTTTTCAAGCAGTCAAAGCATGCTTTTTGGGTTTGATCAAATATTTATACACTTAGATACTCCTTTCACCTCACTCATCCTTTAAGCTTCAGCACAGGAAATTAAATATTGAAAGTCTGTGTTTTAATAAATACGTTTAGCATGCTGCACACACATACAGTTACATACACAGACACGTGCAGCCACGCGTGCAAAACTACATATCTACGCACAAAAAACACTCATTCGCTCCAATAATAGCTTGCTTCCTCCCCATGTAGGCAGTATTAGCCTTATAAAATGCAGAATTTAACTGCACAACAGCTGCTAGTAAAGAAAACAAGGTACGCAACGCCTGTAATCTGTTACTCATGTTGAATTAACCACTGGAAGTCGATCAGTAATCAAGGCTGTTGTTATTTGTTTTCTTCCGGCGGTGTAACGTCACGTCATGACCGATGAGACAAACACGGGTGTCTACGTCATCGTTTTCAAAGGTCTCCGGTTGTGGCTGTGCACACCACCACATAACCCCCTGAGTTTTCAAACTTACCCGGCATCGGTACCGATTTTTAAACTCCTTCATGTCAGGTGCTCTAAAACGACGGAGTAGTGTGGACGCTAGATATAAACGGAAATGTAGTAGTGTGGACTAGTCTCACATGGCCCTGATCACATTCGTGGCTCAGCGTGTTGCCTAGTTATCCCTTTCCTTGTAAGCACTTTACAAACATGGAGCTACAGGGATCAGAACATCAGGGGGATACAAATACTCTTCTTCGTCCCTTTGATATGTGCTGACATTTGTGGGTGTGTAAGTGTGTGTGTGTGTGTGTGTGTGTGTGTTACATATAATGAAACGTATATGTATGCAGCGGCAGCATGAGATGGCACATGCACTCTGGTCACTAGAAGCACATGTGACATGACTACTACTGACTGTTTGCTGACAGTGGACAGTAAGGATAGGACAGAATATTCAGTTTTGCAGTGAAGAATATACAGTGATCTGATTACTGCAGACACTTGAACTCTAAACTGTTCTGCTTGCTCACAGTTCAGCCTCTTGTCTCTTGCCAGTTCAGGGCTGTTGAACATTTAAAAAATGTGTCCTCTACATGAACCTTCCTCAACATCTCATGACTTTCTTTAGTTACTAAGGGGACTTTTGTGAGACATTTGTGCTTCATATTTGAGTGCATTTTGTCCCTCAAATGTATCCGTTATTCCCTACAACCAACAATATCTGTGTTTAAGTGTGTGAGCATCTTTCCATATTACTAATAAAGGGCTTTATTAATTATAGTCCTTTCTGGTGTGCTATTATCTATGCAAAAATAATGGCATAATTCATATTATGTTTACCTTAGATACTCTCTGTGACTTTATGTAACTTGTATATCTATCTATGCTGTGCAGCTCAGTGTGTTTGTCAGTGTGTGCACCAAGTCATATATCAGGCAGTTAATAACATAGCTGTCACTGTTCTTTCCGACACTAAATCTCCTGCAACTCATCTAATGTTTTTCCTTCCCTCCTCTTCCTCACATTTCTCTCCATCTTCATCGATGTCAATCCTCCCATAGTGTCTCTCATATGCTCTCAGCACAGATTCAAGTGTCACTCTGTCTGCCTCTCTTCTCTCTGCCAGTCATTTGTCCAGGCCCGCTGACCCCATCCTTTCCCTTTCTGTCTCTCCGGCCATCCGTGTCTTTCTCCCTCATTTCTCTCAAGCTCTGCTCACCTCTCTCCCCCTGCTCACCAGCCCCGTCTGCCCACTTTCTGTCCTCGGTTTCTCCACCTGATAACAAGCAGGGTAGTGCAATGCTACGCTCCGCTGGCTCCCCTCCCTGCCGCACACGGAGAATGTGAATGGTGCACAGCGAGAACCAGGAGGCACACAGACAGTGTTTGAAAATGTTTGATTTATCTATTTTCACCGTGAGTCATCACCCTGGTGAGGGGCTGGTACCGGCTATGAAGTAATGAAATTTAAAGGCTGTCTTTCACTGGCTAGCTTCGCTTTTAGTAGGAGTGCTGAAGCAGCAAGACATGGATATGAATAATGCCATAATTCATGCCCAGAGCATTCATTTTTTCTGCATGCCAGCTCTAGAGCCCTGTGAAATGTTTTGCATAGATCAAGTCGGCTTCGTTGCCCTTGTAGTACTCTAGTGAAGTTATGTGGAAATATACTTTATAAAGATGCAAGAGGAGTTAAGCAAAAGGAATTCTAAAGTCGTGAGTTCAATAATTGTTAATATTCTGGACTACAATATTGAAAAACGGTTTTCTGTATATGAAGAATGTGGGGGAAAAGCTTTAAGTTGCAGGATTCAGAAACAATACATGAGCCAGACTGGAAGCTAATAAAACATCTGAGCATTGGTAGGCTGAAAAATGTTAGTGTGTTTTAATTATTCTATAAAAAAATGCAGTGGCAACACTTACAATGCAAATTCCAATGATGATTCACGGATATATCCTGATCTGTTCTCATGAAACTCAACATTATCTAATTTATAGTTCTCGAATCAGAGTTATTCAGGAACTACTCATTAACGATTCATTAATGATCTGTTGTTTCTCATCCGCTCACATGTTTGTACTGTGTTACCAATTAAGGTGAGATGCAGTTATAGTAGTGAATTGTGATAGTCTGTGCAAAGCTAAACTTGAATAGCATGAACAGCAACAAAGAATACGAGCCAATGTATAATTCTCTGCTGGTGGTGCCACTTTCAGGATGCTAAAGCACTGCACAGGACAAATCAAGTCATGGTGCCACAAAAACAGATTGTTGGCCAGCAGGGGCAGCTAAGGCTGGACATTAGTTGGCAGGGTCGCCTCTCTTAATAATCTCACCTCTCTGAATTATCTGAAGCCATGAACATCTAACCCTAACCCAGGTCTGTGCTGTGCATTTGGCGCAAATGGTATTTTTCTAATTCAAGTTCCACTTGTCTTGGATTTTTTAAATCAGATTTTCATGTTTCTTACATTACAAAGTCACAGATAAACCACAAATATTGATGGGTAATAATGACGTTTAAAAAAAAAAAGAATAAGCTTAGAGATCTGACTTGCAAAAAAAACCAGCGTGTGAATAGATTGTGGCTCTCAAAGGGGAATTTATGACTGGTGCTATGAAAGCTAAAAACAACAACTGACAATAGTCTGATTAGCATCAGGAGCGCTGCAACCTCAGTTCATCACAGTAGCAACTTAAAAGAATGAGTTCTCAACACACCATTCATGTTGTTACCTTGAAGTTGACATGCCCTGGAAGAATAGAGTAATAGGCACTGCAGACGACTAATTAAAAACACATCAATCACAAGACTGGCTCAATTAGTGGCATATTTTTCTGCTGCCTTCAAAAGGAATCACATTGATGAAAACATGAGGAAAAAAACACGGTCGGAATATAACATGTGACAAATGTGACATAAATTCATACATTTTAACAGCCCAATATTATATGTTTATGGCCGCATAAACAGTTTCAGCTTCACACTCACAGTCCGAGCATTAGGTTACCCAGTTTGGGATTGCACCCTAAACTTATTTTTGCTGTATTGATTAATAAAGACGGCAGTTTTTGTACCATTATAGGTGAAGATATATATATATACATGTATGTCTGTTGGAGTGAGTCATAATCGGTAGAGGCCTTTGGCAGGACAGTGGTGTGAGGAGGACAGGCTTTCAGCTGCCAGTTCATGCCCACATGACAGCAAACATGCGCTTTGCTTTATGTGTTATTGAGCTGACACTGAACTTTGACCTCTCTGGTGAAGGGAAGCAATAAAGAAAATGTCCCTTCAGGATTCAAACCAATGTCACTGTGAGACAACAAAAAGGCTGAGTTCTGGTCTAACCACATGAAGAGGGTTCAGTCCTACATGTTTATATTTATTCCTGACATGAAGATCCGACTACACTGGGGATCTTTTTGTAACAAGGTTGGAGAGATAGTGTCGGACAGACCGAGTGTGCTGAATAATACGATCATGACCTCAAGCAGAGAGTTAAAGCTACATTACGAGCAAAAGAGGTGCAAATGCACCAATGCATGGTTCAGTGACAAGTCAAGAGATGGAGACTAAAAGCAGAGGAAGAGAGTGAGTGTGCATAAGGAGCAGGCAGAGGAGGGAGGGAGTGAAGAAGAACAAAGCAAAGAGGATGAGGGTGCAGTGATAAGAGAATGAGGAGGAGGCTCCTCTGGGGTGTAATTAAGGCTCTGAATCGTGTTCGCCATTGACCGCTAGAACAGAAGAAGAGATGAGGGGAGAGATGTGCAAGTGAAGACGCAATGAGCGAAAGATAGAACGCGAGGGAAGGGGAGACCCTTAGTGGAAGACGGAGAGTGAAAAAGGTAAACAAAGAAAAGAAGTGAGCATGAGAAAGAGGAAGATGAGCGTGTGATTAAAGAAAATGCTAACTACAGTAGAAAAACAAGTAACATGGGGATGTGCTTCAAAGATCACAGATAAAGTATGGAGGCGAGAAAAGGTGTGAAAATTGATTAGAAACTGAACGAGAAAGAGAGAGAGAAAAGAGAGAGTACTGAAAAGGAAATGTGAATGTGGTTGACAGATTGATGGAATTTAACTTTTTTCCATCTAGTCTGCAGAGAGTTGTTACTGTAACATGTTTTTACTTTGAGGTGATGATGGAAAAACATATTTAATAGCCAGCGTCTTTTCTCTGACAAACTGATTGATGAGAGAGAAGCTCTTTTTTTTCTGCCGATTTGAGATTGTATTGATTTTTTTGAAAGACATAAGAATATTCACAGAGATAAAACAAGGAGTAAATGACAATATACACATAACTTAAAACAGAGGATGCAGACATTACATAGTTAAAAAGAAGCAAACATTTAAATACATACATATACAATACACAATAAGAGTATAAAAGAGGCAGTGTTGTAGTTGGGACAAAGTGAACAAATGCATGGATGTGTGTGTGTGTGTGTGTGTGTGTGTGTGTGTGTGTGTGTGTGTGTGTGTGTGTGTGTGTGTGTGTGTGTACATGGATGGGATATAAGCCACGGGTTTGTCTTTAAAGGCCATTAATGCAGAGAACAAATCTTTCCCATTTCAAACATTATCTTTCTATCCTTCCCAGCAGTGCGAAGGCAATCCGTTCATTTGCCGCCACCCTAGCAAGCAGATTATGCAAGTCTGTGATTGATGATGCAAGAGCTGAATTCCATTGTTGGACAAGCAGTCTCCAGGCTGACATAATAGAGGTCTGGACTAGTTCAGTATAGATAGAAGGAATCACGTCTTTGTGATGGATCCCCAACAGAAATAATCAAATGCAAAAAGGGAATAATTCTCTGGATAGAAACATAAACTGATGTCCAAAAATCCTGTACTCATGGGGCAATACCATAGGACAACAACAGCTTGTTGTTGTATCATCGCGAGTTTTTTCACCGTTCATTTTGTTCATAACGGTTGTATTTGGATGTATTGAACACCATTAGTGATAAACAAGTGAAATATGTAGTTTGGTACATGAGAAAAGTCAAATGGCACACATGGTGCCAAGATGTGCCAAAATGCACATTTTGGAAATCTCGCCTGAACTCTCTGTACTAAAACCTCTCTCATTTTGTTGGGCTTTACTTTATCAAAGTCAAACTTTTGCAGAAAGACTGATCACATATTGTGCTATGATTTGAGAGATGTTTTAGGCTTGGACCTGCATTCTTTCAAATAAATAATATCAATAAAAGTGCTTTTTTTTTCAGGCGAACCTGAACATTTTAAATTGAGCTGTGTGCCATCTTCATTTACTATAAACCAGTAACATATACACTGATATTTACACATCTGAGCAAAATCTCACAAGTGTTAGTGTTATTTATACCATCAAAATTATCCAAAAAGACCTTACAGTTAGAGATCTGTACTCTCTTTAGTATGGGTATGCTATTTTCGAGCAGAGGCCTACAAATTAGGACTAGGGGTTAAAGGGTTAATGTACATTTCATCACTTAGGGTCACTTTTAAGCTGAACCATATACATTGTACAGGGCATCCAATACATTCTGTTAAATTGATTGACCGAAGTGTAAAAACCCACTCATTTACTGTAAATGTAACTCCTGAATCCGTTTCCCATACAGTTTTCAGGGAACTGATAGTGTTATATTTCTGTAGTAGCACAGAGTAGTGAAGTGATGCTTTATGGCCCTTACCATAGCTTGAGTTTATAAAAGTGCGGCAGGGATTGCATCATACGCTAGAGGTTGTATTCAGGAAGGGGTCAAAGGTCAGGATCGGTGCAGACTTCTTCCAAACTCCCTTAAGGCACGGCAGTACGGGATGAGACTGAGCACTTGCTGGTAGAGAGGCAGAAAGATGGGCAACCAAGGGAAGAGCAGAGCAATAGTGTGCTTCGAACAGTGTACTACACTGAACCGCCGTGGTGACCTCTCTGGAGGGAGAGACCACGGAGCCAAGTGCCGTAGGCTAAAGGCCCAATGGTACAGAAGTATCTTCTCTATCCCTACGCCTCCGTGCTCCACGTTATTTGGAAGTTTACCATTCCAAAGAATTAGGCCACACAGCTGATTAACACCTGTGGAAATACTTCACTAAGAACTTGACTTATCGTTAGTCAATATTTGTCTTGGTCGAGGACAGCCCTTACAGGAAGAGCAAGAGAGACAGGCAGACATGTGTCATGAGGCTCGGTGACAGCTGTCTCATTTCATTTCCATCCTCTTCCATGCCCTGGAAATAAAATAGAGTTGTATTCAACAATGCCAATATGAATTCATATTTTGTCAGGAGAGGCTCAGAGTATCAACCTCACGAGGACACTCCCAGGGAAGGGAAAGGCTGAGATGAAGAAGCTGTTCAACGTTGTGTCTGCGTATAAAAAGACAGAGGCACAAGGGGAAGAGACGTTGGTAATGTGTGCACTGTCTAGATTGTTTCTGACAAATATGTGGCTGCTGCTTTTGAATACATTTTAAACTTTAAAAGTCTTTTATGTGCTGGTGATGAAGCTTTGTACTTTTTTCCAGTTACTCTCAGCTTTCCTAAAATCGTTTTTAGGAATGGGCTTCTTTCATCTATCCACGAGGATTAAGAGAATGATTTTGATCTATTTCTAAACCGGGTAGCACAGGCTGAGGAGGGAAACACTAAATTCATTTGAGTAAACTGTGGCAAATTTGGAAATTAGGTTGAATCAAAATATATCAGTGATTCAATAAACAAGTATTAGCTATCTGGGTTTACTCAGCTGTTTAAAAAAAGAAAAGAAAAAGAGACTTCAGCTGTGTGGCTTTTCACTTTTATCAACACTGTCAGAATCCATCACATCAAGCCCATCTTTATTCTTGTCAATGTCAATGTACACAAAGTACATATATTATTTGAATGTAAAAGCTTTGTGATGTTATTTAGTTCATGAGGCCTCCAGAGACGTTTTCGTGTAACACAGAAACATTACAGGAAACTTTCTGGTTTCAAACTTAAGTCAAGATGTAAAGTTTCAGTGTGCGCGGCGGGGGATGGTCTGCACAGCACAACGTAGCAGATTTACAAAATGCCTTTGAAACTGGCACGCCTTTGAAAGAACTTCTCCTGGGATTCGCTGGCTCCCACAGGACAGAGAAGTAAAAGCCACGGAGAACTTCTCTGCTCAAACACGCAAAACGGATCCTGTTACATTTGACACGTGTGACACACACAACTGACAGGATAAGCCCAACAAACACTGTTAATTGTTTCATCTGACATTAGGCCACAGAGGGACGTATCAAGATACCAATTATTAATGTAAACCCTGAGTAACTCAATATCCCGACTTTTATTCTCTGCCATCAAAGAAACCCGATATTATGTGGAGAACTTTCACTCAGACCCCTGAGACCATAACTGATGATGACAATTTAGCTCCAGTTCAACAAGATGAATTGAAGCATGAAGATGATTTTGAAAAAGTCACCGTTAATTGACGCTGACAGTCGTAGGATGACTGTGCATTGTGTGCTGTTCCTCTCCAAAAGGAGATTTGGCGCTGTGAGCGGTTGGCTGCATGGGCTCATCGTGTGATGCCGAGCTCCCTCGGGTGCGGTGGTGAGTCAGGTTCCCTGTCGCAATGCATTCGCTACAACACAGACATGCTCTGGGGAGTCCATGACTGATCCTTGTGTACTGCAGCGTGCCGTTTGTGTGTGTGTGTGCCAGAGTGTACACATGACATATGTCCTGCAGAACTGAGAAAGTCTTTGGAGCCCCTTGTCAAACACCTTGACCCAGTAGGGACATGGCAGGCACTTATCCTAAGTGTAGTATGTTTGTGTTGTAATGTGTGACTTGAAGAACATTATGACAGTTTGCTCTTGCTCTCTAAACCCCGTTATCTTTTTGTACGTGGTGATTTTTGCATGTGGGATAATCATATTTGTTTGCTGCGTATCCGCATGCTCTATATTGGTTCATGTTCACAATGCGGCTGCCATATTGATGATAAAGATTGATGAAGCACACTCTGATTGCCAAGGACATCACACAGCAGGTGACTGATGCTGCTTTGAATCTAAAGCAGATCGCTTTTCCAGTTATAATGGATGCACTGGAATCTAAATTTAAAATACACAGACTTTTAACAGTGGGGGAAGAATAAAAGAATAAATATTGGCAGCACTTTCTATGATGCCCATGTCTATAAAATGCTTTATAATGTGTGAGGATTATTGTTATAAAGCATTATGAAAATCTATGAGTACTTACAACTATGACTATACAGTACTATAAGCAGATCATAACCCATTATAAGTAAGTTTATAAAGCATTATAGACAGTGGTGGATCATTTTCTTAAAAGTTTATCAATGTATGGAAATTGGTGAGCGCCATAGACTGACCCATAAATATACCAAAACAAGGGAGTGTTTAATTCTGTAATTTTTTGGTATGAGGTGTTGTAATATCCATATGACATGAGATATGATATCTGGGTCTGTGCTCACGGCATACTTCACACACCATCAGTCTTCATATATCTCGCAGCCCTCTACTGTACCGAGCCATAGAGGTTAAATGTAAACGAGCACTCTCTCCACTTCTGCCTCCCCACCTCTTTTCTCACTCATGACTCCCTTCATTTACAGCCCTCAATTTATTCCCATCTAATTTCCTCCTCATTTGTTTTCTCTACATATTGCTGGCTGACTATGGTCTAGTGACTGGTTTCCGGAAATTATTTGACCATTGTATCTTACCCAGTAGTCATTACTCATGTGTGAGAGAGGTGCTATGGAACTAAATATAACAACTGTATTTGCCTATGAGTATAGGTACAAGGACAGTTTAGATAATACAACATATTTATTACTTTTAAAAGCATTCTTTGAGGAAATAAATGTTTGCTGTATGGTGAAAAAAGGAGGCCATTATTCAGACTTAAAAGTTAATGTTATCACTACAGAAGCTTCATTTGAATGTGTTGATACTCAAACTTTTAAATATTTTAAAAATGAGGAAAATTGGGAAATGATTTTCTTAGTGTGGTATATTGGGGCAGTCTCTTGCGCTGCTATTATTCAAAATGTGCAAGGATGAATTTAAGTACTTGGATCAGTACTCTGCATTGATCCACTTAATGAGGTACTTTGATAGACTACATTTGAAAAATAGCATCAGTGCATAAGTGAATGCATCGCTCTCTGACAGGGGTTAATTCATTTCACATGACATAAATACATCGCTGGATTGCAGATGCAGTTGTTGGATTTATTCTGCAATGCTTTTAATGATGCGTGGCTGAACCTCACTGGATATTGTTTTCACTCATCAGCATTGCTATAGCCTGGAAAGGACTGTAGTAGCTTAAAAGTTCATTTTTTCCAATAATTGTCCTCCTGAACAAGGTGATGTACACTGCTGGAGTTTAAAAGAGTCCGTTTCATCCTTGAGTGCTGTTTTCAGGCTTGCTATCATTTACTGAAATATTGCATACTGCTACTTTTTTACAAAAAAATATATGCCACTCTTACATGGCTATATTCGTTCCATTCTAGCTTGCACCTGTCATAAAAGTGACAGTTTGGGTCCCAGGAGTCCGTCTTCTCCTGTCATATGTAATACAACACTAGCAACAAGCATCTGGTCTCGTCCACCAGTCAGAAATATTGTTCTATATTCATTTGAGAATCAATCCAGACCTTGCTGGCATCTCATACCTTCAAGATGGTGGCAGTGAAAATGTGAACTATTCCCATGCCACTGCTTGATCTTTGAAAAACATATACATCGTGACCTGCCTTCTTGGCTGCTCTCCAGCCAGCTCCATCCAACCCTCAGGCCCTTTTAAACTATTAAACCCGGTGGATGACTTCCATGGAAATAAGAAGTTTGCATCAGTGAGCTAGCAGTATGCAGTGACCGAGTCGCCTTAGTAAATGAAGCATTACGTGTTGAGGTTCACTCTCACTGCTCTCTTAACATTATTTTTGGCTGCAGCGAGCAGCTGTTTTCAGCGAAAGGCTCTGATAAAACCACTTTATACTACCTGCTGAGCACCAAAGGGCAGACAGACAAAGTTTAGGACTAGCTGGTGCACACAGTATTACACAGAAATATAAAGCAGCTAGAATTCCCTCAGGAGTTGGTAGGGACCAAAAAAAGAGCTAAAAGAGGACTTAGTTTTGCTGGGTGACCTGAAACACGATTCTAAATGAATGAATGCTCCTCCATAACTGCTGGATGAGTACATCAGCAACTTAAAAAGGTGATAATATGACAATGTTGTATACTCACAACTTGTTTCTGCTGGCCCCAAGTGGCTCCAAAAAAAGCACGGGATAAAACTTTGGCACTCAAACTTTTTTAATTTTTTTGTGGGATTCTCTCTGAAATAGAAATTACCTTGTTTGAAATAATTTTCACTTGTCACGGGTATATATTATATTCATAACCATGAGAGAATAAGACACCGACGTTCTTATAATCCTTCCTTGCTCTTCAACCTCTGCCCTTTTCTTATACCTGAAGAGAAACCACTCAAGTGGCAAATTGTCTTTCAAGAAATGCTTATCTTAAGATAAATGAAGGAGCGTAGGGGTGAGGGAGATGAGAGGGAGGAAGAAATTACACAAAGGAGTTAACATTCAACAGTTAGGTAACCTTTGAGTCCCTTTCATGTCTCTTGGCTCTATCCACAGAAATCCCATTTTACATTTCCTATTCTTTATCTTGGTGTTGTATCCCTCCCTGTTGAACCAGCTTATTGATCAAAGCAGATACATACATAGCAGCAGAACTAAGTAGATGAAGAACAGGACCATTTATGGTGAAATATCATTACCCATGTTGATTTATTTTTTCTTACAAATCTTTGTGAGTAATTTAGAACTGATCAAAGGTGATTTAATGAAATTATTTCCAAAGATTTCCATAATTTAAAACCCATACAAATTGTCAGCACATTTGTGGACCGCATGTTCCTGTGCCAGTGAGGATTGTCCCTGCATGCCGGTAATAATGACCTCAGGTTATAACAACAGTGATTTAATGTGTTAACGGAGAATTCCCCGTTTTCTGTCTTTTACTCTTGACCTAATAACTGTTCTGCCTCGACATTAGGCGGGCATGTAATACGCTACAAGTAACATCAGAAAATGTGTTTTAGCTAATCTATTGTAGGTCCTACATACATGATGACACTTGTGACCACATGTGGAATATTATAACTCTGTACACAAATCACTTGATGAGTAAAGCGATTGAATAAAAACACACAATCTGGATGGAGGGCGACAATATGGATTACTGTGTTTGGATGGCATCACTCTGCACAAACTGAGCTTCCTTCTACACAGCTGTGTGTAAGAGTGTGTCCTTTATAATTTGTGTTTTTCAAAAGTCACCCATAGATTTTCATCGAAGGCAACAGAAAGAGAACGACACAGCCTTCTATTTGTGTGCGGGTACATGTGTGTGTTTGACCACGGGTGCACACGTGCTTCCATCTAATTACAGTGCAAGGGAGTTGAAACCTTTACAATGCCCCTTCAACAGCGTAAATTATCATAATCATGTTTTTCTGAGTAGTCTGACTTTTTCTCCCCCCCCCCACTCTGCTCTCTCTTTCATCCTCTTCCTCACTCTCTTTCCCTCTCTTCGTCTATTGGTGCTTTTGAAGCAGCGAGGTATAATTACAGTTTGCACGTCACACACACACACACACACACACACACACAAGTGCACGCACACACTGGAGGCTTCGCATGGAGAAATAGAGCACATTAAATATTTATGTGGGCACTCTGAGAGGTTATTCCTCCCTGAAATTTTAATGTCTTCTTCCCTGGTAGAACCTCGAGAACATTATATACATATAATGCAGCCTTAGGCCTGATAGGGTGAAAGGTGCTTTACGAACGAGGGACTTTTTGTCATCTAATTTGCCATCGGGTAAGTACGTCACCAAAACCATAGTTGGTACTGATGATAAACCTTTGCAAAAATAATTTAAATACCTGCAGTGAAGTCATCATGAAGTCGTCATTGAAATGTCGTAAAACAACATTTTTTTACAGAAGTAATTTGTTTGTTTTAAAACAGAGAGAAGTAACCCCAGGAAGTCTTTTATGAAGCACGTATTCCTTGCGGTGTTTGATAATTCTTATTGAGCATCTAAATAAAATATTAAGAAAATCTAATGAGACAATCTTTAGTGAGTTTAAATACAAATAAATGAAAGATATGAAAGCCATTCATAAAAAAAACGTAATACCTCCCAATTCATTTAATAGAGTGTGTATGAATGCAGTGCTACCTTGGTGTTCTGATTTACCTTTTATATGCATAGTAAAATTGTGTTAAGAGCTAAAATTCAAGGAAAGGATTTAATTAGAAACAGCCTGTTGTTGTTTTTTTACACCTTCATGTCCCACCAAGGGGACAGCAAGGTCTGTGGCCATGACAGCCTGTCAGCTGGGGTCCATAGCGTGATGGGCTTCAAGTGGAGCATGACAGGCCTGGGCGACGGGCTGATGGTGCACAGCCTTCTGGGAAGGTCAGTTCTCCAGGCAGGGGGAGAGAGGTAAAGGTTAGTCATGATGCAACAGGGAACAGCAGAGAGGTTAAATCAGCCCGTGTGATGCCAAAGTAGAGGGCTGCTTAACACAACACTACACAAAATCCTGGCCAAATGCTCCAAACCTCTACTATGGACCACAATCTAAATTTAGAGTCATGAGTTATCGAAATAAATAAAAAAAATAAAAGCAGGGCAAGAAGTCCAACCAAACTAAAAAAAATAAAACTGCATCTTTTAATTTTCAGGTGTGGCGTCGGGCAATAGTTTACATTAAAGCTTGCTTAGCTTAGTTTTAGTGAGACCATGGTAACAAGCAAAAAGCCACTACTGTGCCACAAGCCAGGAACTGCACGGTCCGTGTAAAATGTCTCACAATTTAGTTTTGTCCTCCCTGCCGCCAGGAGACTACTACGCCAAGAGCAGCTCCGGGAGATGGACCTTTAGTTAGTTCAAATTCAGCCAGCACAAACCTCAGCGCTGGGAGTTGTTGCAGCTCAACAGGTTAGGCAGAAGTGGTCCCTGGTGTCATTTTCTAATGTTTGCAATTTTGGATTTAATCCAATAAACAAATTATTAAAATGTGACAAGCCCTCCGGGCAGCTCTACTTCAGGCTGGGAGTTATAGTGAGTCACTATCACCTCTCGAGGTGACAGGATGGGCCGGGGCTAGCATGCTCATTTCAGATATCTCTGCAACATAATACATAGACTTCTTCACATCCTGGTGATAACGGTAATTCTTTTATTTAATGTTTAAACTAAAATTAAGGCCAGATCTTACACAGTGCACCTCCAAGGCGTGAATTTCACTAAGATTACAATTGTCACTGTTAATTTCCCATTAATATTGCACAGGTAGAATGAATCTGTATTCCAGATTTTCAACAATGTGTAAATGGCTGCAGACATTTTTTTTGTTACTGACCATATTTCTCTG
Organism: Leptoclinus maculatus; assembly: GCA_032191485.1. Classification (NCBI taxonomy): domain Eukaryota; kingdom Metazoa; phylum Chordata; class Actinopteri; order Perciformes; family Stichaeidae; genus Leptoclinus; species Leptoclinus maculatus. The sequence continues at coordinate 14,892,430 of JAVDOI010000002.1, forward strand.
TTGTGAAATGAAACGACCCATTATCTATGTTGAGGAAAATTCCAGCAGTGTTGATGGAGCCAAATCCTGACAGAGAGGGGAATTCTATTTTCAAATTGATGTGTCACTATAGGTATGGCCTGCAAGCAGCATGACTCAGCCAAGCAGATATGAGATTGTGACACACACACACACACACACACACCACTGTGAAAGACAATAAACCATACCAGCAACAAAGACATTAAACCTTCAATTCTTGACACGCCATAAATGAATCTTTCAGCACAGCCACCATATACTGCAGCGTGTAAATGTATTTGTATTCCATAGCAGCATCAACATGACTAAAGTAGCCTAGAGAACTGAAAACAACTCCAAAGCAGATTTCTTCCTGCACATCATGGCCGTATACCATGAACTGTGGATATCTCACACATCCATATACATGAAGTAATGCTGACACACAGACAAAGTAAACTTACATACAATGTAAACACACATGCACTTCACATATATACACATGCAAGGAAACACACACGTATTTCACTTAAACAAGCAAAAGCAAGCAAACACACACACACACACACGTACACACACACACACACACACACACGTATTTCACTTAAACAAGCAAAAGCAAGCAAACACACACACACACACACACGTACACACACACACACACACACACACACACACACACACACGTACACTTAAACACACACAAACGGTGTAATTGATCAACTGCAGCTCTTAGCTGGAGGATGTTTCACAGAACGATAACCCATGTGGGATTAATGGTATCAGATAGAGAACACAGCACCAAATGATCTCAGAGGATGAGGCAGGACTGGTGTGTTGTGAGTGTATTAGTTTACTTGACTGCACATATAAAAAATACATGAAATCATAAAAGTGCAGTGTGTGAAAGGGAAGGGAAAACTTTTTGGTAACAGATTTTAATGCACCATTTAAATTAATATGCAAAAAACCCTTTTCTCTGTTTGAACGATTTGCAATTGTGTTAAAGCGTGTTGAACACTCCTGACTGTTCAACAGTCTAGCTCAAAAATAGTCTTTAAAGAGAGATTTGAAAGCACAAATACACACATAGGCTATTACTGTGTTAATACAGTACTTAAGTGAATTTGCATTATGGGATATTATATGAAACCAGAGGAATCTGGTCAGTGAATCACTGTAGGGTCAGAGGTGAAATGTGTTTTAGTGAATATGTAATTATGGCAGAGAGAGACAAAGACACTTTACTGCCAGAAGAAAGTCGCTGACTGACGACAATGTTTTTACTTTTAACACTGGCAGGTTGATAAAGCAGATTACAGCCGATGTTCTATATTGGGAGAATTTGAGTGAATCATCTTCTTGTCATTGTTGTGTGCCTCTTGACTTGTTTGAACGAGGAACTGATCAAAAATAGTCAAAGAGTTTCAAAGGGAAACTCAAATAAGACTGATCACGACCCAACAAAGCCAGTCTAAAAGTGTTGCTGTAATGTTGAAATATGTATCACTGCACAGTGCACTCTGCACAAAGCCCAATAAATATGTTGTTGAAAAGAAAGTTATTTTTTAAAGAAGCGCTCACACACACAGAGACTCAGTAATGCTGTTGTTGATCCCTAACATCATTTATATTACAGGACTCTACTTAATGCATCCAGACAGTTTTCATAATAATCTCAGCAGGTTGTTAGGTTCAACAGTCAGTTCATCCAAATAATTCATGTAAATTGTTACCTGAAGTGGTATCTACCCATGCAAACAGTTTTGGTATTACGTGTCCAGGTTTTACTATATCCGTCTATGAGGTGTCTGCCTCCACTCCCTATACAATCCCTGTAACGCTGAACAATCAGAGTTACTTTCAACAGATTTCTTATATCCCTTTTTGGGTAGAAAATAGATCAAATTAAATGTGTTGTGTATCTGTGTGTGAGTGTGTGTGTGTGTGTGTGTGTGTGTGTGTGTGTGTGTGTGTGTGTGTGTGTGTGTGTGTGTGTGTGTGTGTGTGTGTGTGTGTGTGTGTGTGATTAGATTAAACATAGCATAGCAAGTATCAGCAGAAAATAAAACATGCAAAAGATCTTTGTAAAAACATTGTAAAATGAAACGTGAAATACCATTCAGGTACCCTTGACTCTGAGCGTAGGTTACTTTTCACACACTATATTACTGCTTGTAGCTCCCTGGTGGCAAAGAGACTAATGCCCAAATTACTACTTCCTGCTCGTGGCTGAAATTACTTTTAATATGCATTATATTATTACACTATGGCGTGACAATTTGCCCATGGGTTTGACATGAAAAGCACTGAAGTGAAGAGATCTCTGCAGAACGCTGGCTGCGATGTGTGTAGTCGGGGGTTTCTCTGTTCATCAAAGAGGTTGTCATATGGATTTCGAATGGGTACATGTGTTACGCTATGTAGTATTGATCTAGTGTTTACTTTGTGAGAGCCAGTATTGAGATTCCATTACTTGTTGAGCATCTCGCAGGTACAATTATAGGCTTGCCTTTGCTAATGGCCTCCAAGTGCATAGCTGTAACAACAACAGCTGCTGCTGGTTTCAAGCAAAGCTCCTGGGTATGTGATCGGCTTCTGGTTATTACTTGAGCCTGGTGTTCATAAGCCTGGGTTGTTCAGAGGCTGAGTCGAGGTCTGACACAGTTAGCAGCTCTGAGTTCCTGATATATGTTTGTGTATGTGTGTTTTTCTATTTGCTTGCTCATATTCTATGGCTACAATAAAGCGACTGTGTTGGCATTGACAGAGGGTGACTGCCGGTATGTGGCCTCAGAATCTGACGGATCACCACTCCAACCACACACACCCACATGTAGCATTCTGAATCATAGTGTAGTCCCCTCTCTTCCATTCTTCCATCCTGTACTGCTGCTCTGCCGTTTCCTCTACTGCTCACATGGAAGTTTTTCTTTTCTGTTTTCATCCCAGTGTTGGTAGACCAGCGCTACTCTATCACGAGACAATTCTGACTGCAAGGTGTTGTCAAACAAAGACACCGACACATACCTCAAGCCAGCTGATACATTTAAAGATCTAAAACAAAGGTTATACAGGTTTGTGATTGACTCAAACTCTGATCCCCTGCATTAAAGTTAGATATTATATGTCTTGCTCTCTGACCTTTACAACCTTAGCCATACATACTACATACAGGGCAGAGGATACTGGGCTGACTACACCTTCTAATGGTCCACATATGATTAGCCCAGTTGGGGGATTCTGCTAAGAGGTTAGCGTAGATGCTGCATCAGTTCTATCAGAAATGGGGGGTATATCTTCATTGAAAGAAGAGCAAACAACAACACCGAAGGCGTTTATGTTCTTCTACCGATTGTGACTTTGCCAAGAGTTTGATTGACAGATAGTTCATCCAATCACCTGTCAAGTATTCTTTTTTTTAAAGTGCCTGCCCATTTCCACGGCTTCTCAGATGGTTCTGTGTAACAAACTATCTGGTGCGTCAGGTCAGCCGGCCCCTGATTGCCAACGTCAATGCAGACATTAGTCAGAATCACAGTTAAGTATTGAACAGCAATTAGTAGGCTTGATAGTTTTATTTGTAGAGTTTTCACCTGTCAAACCATTTGGAAAATTGGCAAACTAACAATAAAAAGCAGATAATTACATTAATTATCAGGACCGTATAGTGAAAAAGAGGCTTAGGGTAAAATACCCCCAAATGAATTATAACTACCAGTGTCATTAGTAAGCCCTACTGCACTGGTTTTGGAATTACTAACGGCTATGCAGCCAACTCTAGTGGAAATCTGACAAAGAAACACGTGCTAGCACACACATATACGTAGTAAACTTCTTCATGCCTTACTACATTCTATCTATGCCATCTCATCTGTGATCCTGTCTTGCACAAACACAGATGGGAACACACGTGCATACACACTGGACTGAATCAAATGTAGCAAAGAACACACACACATTGCATAATCAACGGCGCAAATACGTCTAAAAACACATTCAACATTCATTACATGTCATTTATTTTTAAGCACATTGAATAAAACATCTGGCAGAATCCCGAATGCTCACTCTACATAAAAAATGCAGAGGATCCTTCCAACAGGTTTTTAATGAGCCTGATTGGTTGGAGGAGACATGTGAGTGAGTGTGGTTCATTTGTGTGAGGTTGTGTGACACCTCCAATTCATGAGATATTTTTATTCAAGCACTGCTGCCTCTGCACAGCTAATACCTTTGTTGCACTGTTGTTGTCAGCATAATCAGGACTCTTCTGTGATTACCAGAGCTAATTACAATAAAAATACAGGACAATTATCTTTGAGATGGTATAAAGCTATATTAATGAAGTTGCTATTCTTGCTTATTATAATTAGTATGAATGCAGTGGCACAGCTGTTTGGAGCAATGATTGTTGCCTGGGCATTGGTCATTCAGTCTCGCTGTTATCTGTGGTTGTACAGTTCTCATTAATATTCTAAATTGTATGTCTCATATATCTGCTATTATAATAGAAAAACAACACCTTCCTGGAGCATTTGAGGGAACAAAACACTTTAATGGTTATTCACATAGAGCTGTGTGCAGTGCACATGTAATTCCTTGCATTGAAAAACAACAGAATATAATGTTAAATTAGAATACATTACATATTGGTTCAGTGGGCTCCGATACCCTGAGGGAGTTTCCACACCCTTCTAAAAACAGAGAAATGGTATCGTGTTAGATCACGTAAGAGAGAGGGGCTGAGCAAGGACCCAGTCGGCCAGGATTGACACTGCTGAAAGTGAAACATGAATAATGTCCAATTTAAGCTTGACGGATCCGTGAGGGTTGCGAGTGTCCACATAGCCAAAGTGACATCACATCATCAGACACGCCTATATTGGCAGGGGTCCTGTGCAGCGGTTTCCACTGATGCAGATGGGTGGAAACTATGCTGAAACCGTGCTGTAGCATGAGTTCCCGATACACTGCCCCCTTCAGTTTGGGAGAATATTGGTTTGCCCCAAGCAGAAGCAGGCACAAAGAACAAAAGATCCAAATGTTTCCTCCTCATGATTTCACGTCAGCTCATATCCGTGCAGAAAGTATAACCAAGGCTGAAGAGTCTATAAACAGCCATACTAGCGGCTCTGTGAGGCTGCATACAATGATGATGCTAATGTTAAGAAGGTATTGACCTCAAGCAGCATTTATGAGTTTATTCCATTGACGGTTTTGTCTCCTGACTTCGGGTTGCTATTGGCTATAGGAAACACAAGTGAAAAGTTGCCATTCTGATCGGTTCATACAGCCTACAATACTGTTCTCAAAGTTGGGAACACGTCCACATTTTTGAGTATAGGTCCTATAGCCTGACATTACATCCACCACAGATATCACACACTTGTTGACACACAATAATAAGTTTCAAGCTGCACTGTGCAGTGTAACAGTGTAACTGAAACCAAATGAGTCCCTGCTGTGTTTTGGGTGAAGAAGTCCTGCAACAGGACATGACGCACTATGACACACTACACAGGATAAAACAATCAATAGTTGCGCCAAACGACCATTGTCCTTTCCGATCCAACTCTATGCCCATATGTCTCCTGGGTCAGGCTAAAATCTGGCTTATATTGTTCAGTCTGAATGGCATTAGCATGCTAACATTTGTCAATTAGCACTAAATACAAAATAAGGATGTAGTAGAGATATTAGAGATGTGAAGATGAGGTTGATGGGAAAATAACATTTGTAGTGCGATATGAAAATAAAGTAATTCATGTATGTTATTTTGGAATGTCTGTACAAAATGTTGTGCAAATCCAGCCGGTAGATGTTGAGATATTTCACAGCAAAAAAAAACTGATGGCATGGATTCCCCAGTCGCTGAACTTTTCTCAACAGCCAGATGTACGAAAGGAAACCATGCAATGAGTGAGAGATAAGAAAGGATTAAAGGATGGAGGAGGTTTAACAAAGTAAAAGAGGGGTGGGACGGAGGGATGAAGAGACATTAAAATGAGCCTTAATAGTTTTATAAGTGCACAGGGTGATTCCTGACATGCTGTTAATGCCGGAGTTAGGATGACACATAGTATTCAGAGTAATTACATGGTGCCATGGAAGGCTTTTAAATCCTTACCAGCAGTAGCTGCTAGTGCTGTACTTGTTTTGCTAGACAGAAAGTACATCAGAGCTGGATAGGCCTACTGTTAATCTACTCTCACTACAGCAAAGAAGGAGTAGCACAGATACACGGCCCCTCGAGTGCAATTGTACAAATATGTATAAAAACGGGTAAAAATGCTGCAATATTAAAATACGACCACTTTACTGTTAGACAATTATTCTTGAATGCAATTCAAAATCATGCAAGCAACCTGTGAACCTGTAAGTACATTTAGGGTAGATTCATTAGTGGGTTATCAAGGTATTTGGTCATAGTCTTTCTGTTTTAGACGAGTTCTTGTGATGGGTGGCGATGACAAATCCTCCAGTTGTGTGGAAAATGTTCACTGCCTTAAACGACCTCTTAGAGAGAGCAGCAAAGGCTCGGTGGTGACAGCTGGGAGAAGAACATGAGCAGGGTCCTTGCTGCCAGGCTTACTGGCGACGTCAGCAACCCTGCCTGATGAGCGGCGCTCTCACACAACTGTCTGAACTCTCATTGCAGATACAGAGTACTGTCACCTTTTCTGCTGCTCACACATCCATCATAGTGAAATGTCAGAGGTGTATGCAAATAGAAGAAGAGGAAGTTTCAACCCTGCTAGCAAATAAATCATGTACTACGGCAAATTACAGTAGAGAAATACTAATAAATCTTTTCCATGCACAAACAATTCTGCGAGCAAGTTGGTGGCCATGCACTGAAAAACCGTCACCATTAAACATTAAAGCAGCAGAAAAACAAAGCAACGTGCCCGTTCCTTTGAGAGACGTCTTTGATGTAAATTACACAACCAAATTTAAATTTGGGATTCTTTGAAGAAAATAAATGAATAAACAAAAGGAAATAGCTGTTACCCCTCTGTGTTGAAATGGTCTTTGAAGCAAGCACTGACGGCAAAATGAAGTGTTGCAAAGTTGCAATTTTACTTACACATTTCTTTTCTCCAATCTCCATCTCCTCAACCTTTGGAAGGAACCATTTAAGACTCAAAATAGAGAGAAGTTCTGCAGGGAAAGAGCAATGGATATAATGAATTATTAATAGGTCTTTTGGCTTGTGCATACACCTTATGCCTTGTTTAGATGTGCAATGCATACAACCTTCAGAAGCAGTAGGATGGTATTCACAGAGATTCTTTGAGCTGGGAGGACAGGTTGTAACTCTTAATGTAGCCATGGTTGTCAGCAGTCCTCTTCCTATGTTGTCTCTTATAATGCACCTTCAATTCAAACATCATTCATACAAAGATTTATATAATTTATATTTATACAACCCAAATAAAAGCATTAGGTGTCTCTTCTTCTGGACCTATGCAGTGTTGTGTAACTTATGAGCGCACTTACTATTCTGCATATAGTATTGATTTGCTATTGTTATATGAAAATCATTACATTCAATGATTGTTACTATCATGTGTGAGATTCAGAGCTCCATCTTTAATTCAAACCACCTCATATTACCTCCAGTAAGAAACAACATTCAGTCTTGAACTTCCAGACTTTGGGATTGAATACAGATTTGTGAGGAGGGGGTGCCCTTGTCCCCTGAGGTTGGGGGGTTGGGTGCATGTTGGTGGTTCACATGGACCAGTTTTCATAGAGACTATTCATTCAGTAGGAAGAACTGTAGACAATCACACTATTTGTAAGAGATGCTACTGTGGAATTCTCTAAATGACTTTTTTTTAAATGCCCACCAGGGAGAAGCGAGAGTTTTCATTTCATTATGTTCATTTATTCATTGGTAATTTGGGGGAAGCAACCTTTTAAATTAAATCAAAGGGGGGAAAAGATCACCTCCGTGAAGCACTGTGAAGTCTAAAAAAATTCAAATAAAAGTCCATATATTAGGCATATATGCAAATACACTGACAGCTGGAGATAACTTTGCTAAACATGGTGTTGAGTTCGGAAAACACTGAAATTCCATTCTTTACACTGAGGCGACTACAGCATCTACAGTAACTTGTGTGGTTTAGTACAATCAATTGTGTTTTCATTATTAGGCCTGCTATCGTTGCCTTATTTCAAATTGATTTAATACGTTCCATGCTTGCAGCAATGCCACTACTACAAACAATATTGCAATTCAGCAGCAAAAATGAAAACTCCTTGTATTGATAATTAAGTTGGTACGCCAAAACAAAATATAGTGATTCTCCAGGGGAAAAAACTTGCTGAAAATAAAAACGTATAGGCAGCTTTGATGGAGCGCAGCCGCTTTGTTCCCTCTATTCTTGAATCAACTGTGGATGCTGTGTACAACAGTGGTTTACTGTGCAGAAGAGCATGCAGATTAATAAGGTAACTGTACGATCACAGTGCCACATTTGAAGATTTAAATATTGAATTAATGAAGTTACCGCTGCTGTGTGACGGCCACAGTGAACAGAGGTAAAGAAAAGGAGAAAATACTTTCTACATTTGTTTGGTCAGCGTGAGACATTGTCAGGCTGGAAAGAAGTTGAAAACTGCCGTGCATATATACAGTACAGCTGAGTTACATCACTCAATCCCAATAAACCCCCCCTTAATAAAGAAATAAGCGTTAACTTTAATAGGTTGAACTTAATTGACATTCAACCCCATAACATTCATGCTGATTAAAGCTCGGTGGGTTTAAATAGCCCCAATTAAAACAGACTAATAACTCACAGTCTCAAACGAAGATGAATGTCACAGGACTCAAGATACTATAATTACATTCTGACACATACTGTCACACACTCATGCATGTCCTGACACACACACACATTTCTGTTCATCCTCTTAACTTTGATCACTTTTGATTCATCACATTCTGATGATCATATTCTTTTGCACATTGAATTCCTGCATTGAGGGGGTTACAGTCATTTTCTCCCATCAGTGTGTGTGTATGTGTGCGTGTGTGTGTGTGTGTGTGTGTGTGTGTGTCTGACGTCAAAGGGAGATTATAGTAAGTCTCACACTCTCTGGTCAATAAAAGTTGTGGAGTTCCCACAGAATTTTGGAGGTCAACTCTGTTCTCCTTTTTTTTTTACTGCATAGTACTTTGATCATCTGCTCTTTCATATGTTTGACTTCCTTTGTGTCTGTCTCTTTTTATATGCACACACACACACACACACACACACACACACACACACACACACACACACACACACACACACAAACACACACACACAATGTAGTAACACAATAAGAGATATGGGCATGAAAGGGCACACACAAATAGCAGGCAGGATTAAATGTTAGTGTAAAACGCAGAAAGGATAGTCAAGGGTTAATCCAGCCCCCTAATCCTCAGGCGATAAAGAGCTTAACATGGAGGGTTGGGAGTTATAGATATTTAGAAATGTGGAATATTTCTATAGCTGCTGAGTTTGGCTTACAGAACTCTCAGCAGGGAGGTTGAGGCAACAATAAAAAGAGGAGGATGTTGGTGTGTGTGTCTGCAAAACCATAGTGAGAGAGAGAAATAAGATACAAAAGGAAAATATGATAAATTATGTCATGCAGTCAAACATAGAGAGAGACAGATATCCAGGGATATTTGACAGACGGTGAGTTTTATTTTATTGGACTAATCCTGCCAAACTTAAATCTATAACACCTATGCCTCAGAAACTTTTTTTTTTCAGAGGCACTTTTATCTTTTTTAGTTACACACTAAATATTTCACATAAAATGGATGGAAACCCAGCTGTCATGATGGTACATTCATTTTTAATCATTTGAACTTTGTCAGGTTACTAAATTGGGGCAGACAGCCTCCTGCTGGCTCAGACAGTCCTTGTTGAGACAGACGGAGACACAAGAAATATGACTGTCACTGACCTTGTCCTCACAAGGACATGTTGAATGTGCTCAACACTTACAGAACATCATTGATCACTGTCATCAGTACTATATCTCTATGGAAATAAAGTTACAGTACTTTTTTTGTTTCTCATTAGAAACTGTATTGAGACCATGAGTACGAAGCAGAATAAAGCTGAATGTAACAGTCAGACAGCGGGAGGGCTTATGGTCCACATTGACTGATTCAGGGTACAGCCGCCCCCATCAAAGTTATCATCGACTTTAGAGCAGTAGCAGTGTGATCCAAAGGGTCCTCCTCCGATCATAGGCCTAGAGTTATAACAGCATACTACTGGTATTTTTCACCCCGGTTTCAGTGTAAATGGGACAAAGTCAAATGACTACACACTCTCTCTCATGACACACAAACATGACCACGACATGTAACAGGCACACCGAGAGCGAACCTCCGTTCCCTCCCGTTCCATCGCGCTCTCCATCCTGAGTTGTGGAGTTCAGGGGAGCTGATGTCACAGTCTGCAACATACTTGATAGACTGTCAAGCAACGGGTCACCACTGAATCATGCACAACTCCCTGCAAGTCCTTTTTCACTAAGCAGAAGGTGGGGGCACCATAGCACAGATTTTATAATCTCCCACAATACGTCTGGTAATTTGTGCAAAGGATTTTTGCATCTAAAAACACAGAATGCTGTGTGTCTGTGCACCAGAAAGAAATCAATTAGAGAAAAGGGTTGAAATCAAGAAGAAACAGCATTTTAAGGGTTTCATGGCTTCTATGACGTGATTCAAAGTGTAACAAGACAGGCATTTCATTTCATCTAAACTTTAAGCAGGGTTGTTTTACCGTCCTCATTATACCTTGTAATTTTGGTAAAATATGAGAGCTAAATGTATGGTATAGTATAGTCATTACGGGTGTCATTTTCAATTGAAATTCCAATCCAAAGCTTCTCTTTATAGTCCTTAAAGATAATCAGTCTATAGTTAAAGTATCTGCCTGATTTAGAATCCTATTTTTTGTGTTTTCCGTCAGCCATTCGTCAAATTTTACAACCACGTTGCGTGATAAGGTGATTAAATCCCGAGGATTCTTCTGTAGTCAAAGCGTGTCCAACCAGCACTTTGAATGCAACACCAGCAGATCCCACGACCCTCTCTGCCTTCAGGTTCTGAAAACTCCCTGGTTGTTCTCTGTCATCCTACTCATTAAATGTGAATGTTCAGCAAAGCGTTTGCTCACACTTAAACATCTGAGTCTCTACAGAACTGCGACTGAGGTGGACGTGATTGTCATTTTCATGAGTCATCAGGTTTAGCTTTTTTTCCACCCTCTTTGAGTACCCATCTGTGCCTGTGTAGCAGGGCCCTCAAAACACTGAGAGGCTTTAATGGAGAGAACAAGTGGCCAGTGGTGTGTGTGTGTGTGTGTGTGTGTGTGTGTGTGTGTTGATATGGGAAATCCCACAATCTCTCATAATAGACAGTCCAGGTGCTTTGCAGCCCTCAGTGCATGAATATTTGAATTGTGTTCATAAAGTATACATACAGTATGTAGTCGTACACACCACACAATGCTACATGTCAGCGCATATCTTAACAAATTAGTGAATCCCGAGTGACAACTTTATAATAAAAATAGAATTCCAGTGAATCAAAGAGACTTTGTACACGTTTTTCATTTTTAATTACAAATTTATTGCAAATATAGAAATAGATCTTTTGTACAGAAATCGCAAAGGGAAAGAAATGTCAATATCAGCAACAGATAATTAAAGAAAGAAAAAAAGCCAAGAATTGTTCCCATTATCCAAACCTTTGTTTGGTCTTTCCCTTTTGGTCACTAAACACCAGTGAGTAGAGTTGAAACCAGAGGGGAGAGTCACATTAGATTTCAATAGAATATGACCCCATGACACATGTCAACTTGTCAAGAGCCCTATATTGACACAAATGTTGACATAAATGGCAGGATAGGAACTAAAATCACATGATATTGATCTTGGCCTTGTAGGGTTCACTCAGATGGTGGTTCTACTTTCACACTTCAGTGATTACACCGTATATTAGATGGTTGTGTTGTAACTTTTTAAGGGGTTATTTACAGTATTTAAAGCTAATTTCAGCTGATACAACCTGTAAAACAGTGAAATGCCTCTACTCTCAGTTCCTTTGTGAGTGTTGGAAAAATGAATAAAAAAAACATGCTTTTGCAAAAGGTAGAGAATATGCCACTAAAAGGAATGTGAAATATGTGACTACAGCAAAAGGAATGCAACGGTTCCGCCGCTGAAACCCATTGAATGTTGTAGCTTTGTGGTATGTCAGATTGGGCAGTGACATGTGGGAAGTTGTATCCCTAAACTCAAAGGAATTAGCTCAGTAGAAGTCAAATCAATGATTACTGACTGAGCAGGTTTATATCCCTAATCCTTACTGAATATTAGTTGGATTTAGTTCTGCATCATTTAAAAGTAACTGTTTCTGCATCGTGTGTACTTTTCTTGCTGCGAGGCCAAGACACGATTAGCGTTTGAACCGATCGATCCACAGACATTTAATTTCTTCAAAGAGTCGAGGACGGCCCCTCTCCCCTGCCTTCTCTCTGTGAACTGACAGACATTTTTGGGGGTTTTCAATCTCTGGCACTGACAACGCCAATCATTCTGACTTTGCCGAGTACCCCGGCACTGGACTGTGTGTTCGGAATAGCAGTGGATGCCCAGCCTCTGCTATCTGTGCGCACAGAAAACATTAACGTTGATGAGAATGACGGGCTCCTGACACTTTAAAGGCTCTACTAGAATTATATTATAGATTTTTTTCTTCTAAAAACAGATGCATATCAGATGTTTTTGTGAGTGCTGTGGAATATAAACGCTCCTCTACCGACTATATTCATGTTTATAAGGACTTCCCATTTAGACGTGACATATAGTCTTAGTTTCTACAGCGGCACATTTATCTAGTCTTTTTTAATCAAGTCGAGTTGCAGTCTTTTCTGTGCACACAAAAAAAGCTATTCAGCAGAAGACAGAGTGTATAATATAGTGCATAATAAAAATGCTAAAAGACTGATTTACAACTGGCTGGATGTAAGATGAATTCAATTAACAAGTTAGGAAACCGGCAGGCAGTGAGAGCAGAGGAATCACTGATTTAGCTAACAGCGAGTGGGCTGAGGCTGAGGGAGAAGCTGCTGATGCTGCATTGATTTGCCAGTGACTTCCGATTGGGATTAGGTTAAAAACCATTAGACAATCTGCAGTGCGTGTGCGCTTTGCGTCGCTCACTCTTCTTTGAACATATATTGTCACATATTATGTCAAAACTTTTTTCCTTTTTTTCCCCCCACAGAGACGGCTGAGTTAAGAGAAGATACAACCACAAACTGTGACGGGGCCGCGCCTCAAGCCAAAGAAGATAGCTTTGCATGTCTGCCATGGAAAATAATCTTTGCAACCACGAAGAACAGAGTGCAGTTTCTCATAACAGATGGATGTAAACACCCACTAGCCTCAGACATGTTTGTGCTGCACACTCCAACAGCCATGTGGCAAAAAGAGAAGTAATGGTAACTGCAGTGTCAGTACATCATACAAGTACCCAAATGAAAACCAATAGGTAAGAATGTAAATAGAAAACGTCACAGAGAATAAAAAAACGGCTAAAACCTAAATGTTAAAATCAAAGGTATTTGACACAACTGTATTTCAGCCCCTACAGTTTTTGTTTTCAATGTACGTCCACTCATTGTACACAACAATATATTTTTGTCTCTCAAAAAATACAGGGAGTCATGCAAATATAACAACTTTTCTTTTATGTAGTACACTATGTTAAGCTTTCTCTGTTTTTAAACCTTTATGACATATATCATTGCAAGTACTAAAAGTCCATCCCTTGGTTCCCGATAACCGACCCGCCCCACCCACCAAATAAAAACCTAAAAAAAAGAAACAAAGACATACAGCCAACTGAAAATAGAGAAACACACAGACATATCAAGAGATCAGGCTGAGTATAAAACATCCATAGAAGCATTTCTTTTTTTTTTTAAACCTTAGTATTTTTTTTTTTTAATCTTTTATCGAGTGTACAAAATTCACAGATATTTCACAGATTCTTTAAGTCCTTTATCCGTCTTTGGAAACTAAACCTTGCAAAGTTAATGCATAAGTGTAAATAAACATGTTATTTTTGTGTGTGTGTGTGCGTGTAAAAAGTGTTGAAAAAAGGGTCCATAATGTGGCAAACCTTTATTTGGCTTACAATACAAATGCTCTTCTGCTCAGAATTATAAGAGGTCTCTCAACCTTTTTAAACGCGAACAAAGAAGTCCAAAATCCATCCCTGCGTGTGTTTTTTATAAGCTTAAAATAGCTCACGAGTATTTTACCAGCACGGTTGTTAAATTAGAGATGAGTTGAACATGTGTAGTCTGCTACATTGTGATGAAGTCAGGGAATGCTTTCAACATAAACTCTTATTTAGAGTGGTGCCTGGCAGTTGAAAAGGCAGCGTTGGCAGTGCTCAGCCTGTCAGAGCTGCCTCATTAAAGAGTGACCAAGAAATCAGTCACGCCAAGACATATTTCATTTGTCTCAACTGACTCCTTTTTCATTCTTTAGATAAATACAATTTCACATTAGTGTTACATTTCTAAGAATGGCATGCGTTTAATTTGTATGTCTTCTGTGGCTATCATGAGGGGGGGGACAGTACAGTTTCCCATTCATCAAATTTGTCATATTATCCACTCAGGCTAATCTCCCACAGAGTAAGCTAATGGACCTAATAGACTATTGGACAAAAGGTCTGAAGATACCAAATGAAAGGATGTGCGGCCCACTGTCAGTGTCACAGTAATACCTGTCTGTCACCTGCCTTGAAATCAAGTGGAAATGAAGCCGTCCTCCTTAAGGCTTTTAAAGAAGCTCCTTTCAGTTGTCAGAAATGCCGAAGTTTGTGAATATTTTGTTGTTCCCACAATATGCTCCTGTTATGTGTGTGTGTGTGTTTGTAATGGTTCATTTGCAGCAGCACAATGAATCATGCATGGTAAGTTTTAGTGCAGCCATGCTGCCGCATCTTTTATATCTGCCTGCATTCAGCCAAAACCCCTCTCTTAGTGCTCTCCTCTCTTTGAAGACCTTGCCCATCACCTGCCTTTCAGGAAAAGAGTGATTTTAGCTGAGTCAGACTGTGACTCATTCTGACTCACTTTTCTATTTTCCAGTTTTGACGTCTACTCTTGAGTGTGTGTGTGTGTGTGTTTTGTGCATACACAGATTTGTGTTTATTTTTCTTCTGCTTCGTGAGAAGATGATCCAGTAAATGATCAAGCAAAAGAATGACTACACAGATTTGTCTGTTTTTGTGATTAGTATTGCAGCCTCACATTACCCCCAAACGGCGATGATCGCTCATAAAAGCAATGTCGGATCACATGGGTAAAAAGTGAACCGTGTCCAGGGAGGACTGAAGCCTTTTACTCTGGTCTTTGATAATAGAAGCATTTAACTCCTTTAGTCATTTAGAAACTGATTAGATGTAAACCCACGCCCAATTTGTGGCTCTGATTCATTATTTAAGAAACTAGAGTTTAGTTTAAATGGGTCAAGCTTTAAATATCAGAGAGCATCAAAGGATTAACATGTTAACTAGAAATTGAAAGCATCTGTGATTTTCTGGTGGTATGCACAGATAAGGGAAGAGACCTAAGCCAGACTCCCACAAAAAAAGGATTAAACATTAATAGCACATTAGATGGCTTTCTCACGTCTGGCTTTCCTGTGGCTCTGAGACAAACAACAAGGAGGGTGCTACAAAAAGGACCATTGATCAGTGTGTGAGCCACCCTCCAGGGGTTCAACGAGGATATGAGCAGCATGAGAAGGAAGAGAAGCTTTTTGTTTGGTGCTGGCTTTGTGGGGCAAAAAAACTGAAGAAATGACATGGCTACCGGGTAAATATGTCTGATACTGCTTGAGATTTTAATAATTCAGCTGGCTATTACACTATTGCGTACTCTGTTTATCGAAAAGTTAAAATTGTAGATATAAACAAATATGCATTTTGTGTAAAGCACAAGCACAGCTTCATTTCCATCTTACACGACATATTATCTTGTGGTTATTTTGGCAGCAGGCTTTCAGGTAATTATTAATGCTGAGAAACTCAATATCCCCTCAACAATAGCACTCATTTGAGTCGTGGTGAACACACTGTATACAAATCATTAGAAAGATTGGCCCTTCTCCCACCAGCATTGACGATGTTCTCCGATTGGCCAGTAATGCTGTATCATCTTAGAGGTTCATTCAAACAAATGTGTGAATGAAATTTGAGCAGAAGAGCACTTGAACATGCATCCGTCCCCCTGGAAATCTATTTCCTGAAAAATACAATGGTGTGTGAAGTGTTGAAATAGAGAATGTACGAGTTAAAAAATCATCCATGAAAACAGTAATAATCAGGATTTTCTGTCATATTACATCTTGTCAGATAGATAAACATGAATGGAAGCTGAAATGATGCGCAATCCCGATATTACTGCTGTTACACTTATCCTCAGTGTCTATTTCTGTAAACTTGTTATGGCAGTTGATGATCTGGGGAGTTAAACACACCACGTTCCTTCTGCGGGATCAGGTACTCTTACAGAACGTACCAGCAAAGAAAATCTTTTCCTCTGATTTGTCTGAGTCAATCACAGTAACAAGTTCTCATATCAGTCAACAAGAGATCAGCGGGAGACATTTCCAAGACTGTATGTTCATCACATGGTGCTTTATCATATACGGAAGGAGAGGTGGTGCGTCCCAGCTTTTACTAAATGGTGACAGTGAGGCTGCTGAATTAATGTGGTCCATTCACAGGAGAACACTGACTCCAAGGGTAATTGACCCTGACTGTATGCAAACATCTTTATAAAACAAGGAAAAGGAGACAGAGATAACTGAAAGAGGGAGGAGGAAACACACAAATCAATATGGAGATACCAATAAGGTCAATTCATACTTTCTGCATGGGTCCGCTTTGGTATGCGTGATGTATATACCGTCATCCACCCATGTCCGTTGGGGTCCGTGCGGACCCTATGTGAACATCTGCATGCAGTCAGAAAGTTGTGACCGCATGGACTGTATGAATAGCATGTGCGCAGACGGTGCATGCTCCAGTTTTGTTCCACACTCCAGCCCAGTTGGTGGCTAAGCACTTCTAGCTGATTTGCCAAGAAGAAGATAACAAAATGAGATGCTTGTTTTTAAAGAGAGTTTTTGCAAGGAGTTTTGCCATTAGCCACATTTAAACAAACAGACCTTTCAAGAAATACAAAGACAGCCGAATGCTGTTGAACTCCTGGTAAACTTCTTTATGGTGCATTTAAACTCTACCAACTGGAATGAAGGAAGGATCAGGAAATGCGCCTGTGTGGAGAGCCAGACCGGCACAGACTCTCAGTTGTAGTTTGAATGGAACTGCCTCGTGCGAGCGACTCAACACGGAGAATATGTCCGAGGCATTAAACACAACCCTCTCATATTTGCACACCTGTTCAACCTCCATTTATTCAGAGGAGTCAATTGCATGCTAAAAAAAAATCAACTGCTCTGAGAAAGAGGAAAAGAAGTGTTGATGTGTGTTACACAACCCCAAGCCCTCCCTGCAAGAAAGGCAATTACTCACAACAGGACATGTTCATGTCTCATGCTGCACCCATAACCCATTGGACCTGTGAGAGCAGGGAAGGCAGTGGGAGGTGTGCCAACTCAACATCATAAGATCAAAAGAGAGATAAAAATGTTCCCAAATTAAACTTGTCACCATGTCTCATTTTCTCTGGAATATAACCCTGAACAAAAAAATGTGCAGCAAGGAACACTGATTCAGTTTTCACATTTTTAGGGTCTCAGATTGTGTATGTTAGCTGATTATGCAAAAAATGTAAAGGCTGCACAGCACTTTGGGTAAGCAGGAGGCCTTTTGCCAGAATGCCAGGCAATGACACTATCGTTTAGGAAAATCACGAGTAGATAATTTCAATAGAAAAAGACAGGTGGATGTATAATACTATACAATAATGGAGATTGGATCATGGCTGTGTTAGCAAGAGGCACTGCACTACTGTGGTATAGCATCACGGTCATGTGATGCATGTCTGGGCAAATACAACGAACATTGTTGATACTTGTACATTTGTCCATGCCATTAATAATCTAGTATTGTTTAGACTCAAACAACCAGCCAATTGGCAAGATATGACAGCTATTAATTAAAGTCAAATTGGGCACATACAATATAATCTGACAAGGCATGCCAACAACCCACTTACACTGACCACTGTGTACCACACAGCCACACACACACAACCATGAGGCGTAAAGTGCAAGCAAACATGCCTGTCACGAGTTGGCTAATTAGGTTATCAATAGACAACAATAGCATCAATTTCCAGAACAGAACAGACATGTTGGCAGTAATTAGAAGTGTCCTTTCCCTCTGTGCCTCGTTCCGCTTTAATGTTGGAGAAAGGTTTTGGAATGTACTGTGGTGCTCACGTTGAATGATATAAAGAGATTTCCCCATAACCTGCTTGTAATCTACTTACATTCACAGTGGCTGCAGAAAAATGACTTATATCCTTGCTTGCTTTTTCTTTTATACCCCCTCTCGCTTTCAAATTCTCTTGGTCTCTTGTCAGATATGGGTCATGCCTTTTTGTAATGGGACTGTGTGAGCTTATTTCCCTATTGTACACGTAAGTAGCATCTAATTACTTTCATAAAGGAGCAATATTTTGCCCCCTGTACTCCTTCAAATTACGCTCACAGTTCTGATATTTACTTGGGTTAATGCTTGGACAACATTCTTTCCATCACTCATTGAACATGCAAGAGTGTTAGTTGAAAAGATGTGTTGAACACTTCAGGGTGCAATCACAGCACTATTTTACTTTAATATTTACTCTCATGATTTCCTTATGCTGCTGGACCTTCAAGCCCACTTGACCGCATACTCATTGTTAATTTGTTCACTTCTTTCCAAATTTTCTTTTCTTGCTGTTGTGACAGATGTTATTGACATGCAAATACCTCAGCTGCATGAATGACGTCATGGTGGAGAGATAGGTTCTGCATTGGACAACTCTGTTCTCTAAACGGCATGTTGCCACTTGTAACAGAGCATAGATCTCACCCGTCAGTCTCCCTTCACTTAGTCTTAACATATTCAAGTGCATACTGCAAATTGACAGAGCACCCAATACTTCAAATGAAGGATATCAGTATCTACTTTCTTTGATTACCCATAAATGAAAACATGGCACTGATGAAGACGGTTTATAGGATCACAAAACTTGATCACTCAAACAGTACTAAATTACACAGTTGGCATCTGCTCCCTGTGCTATACTGTAAATAAAAAACATAAACACTAAATGAGAATGATCCAGAAATGGTGCTACAATGACGTGTCAAATAAAACACCATAATGACTCTCATATCCCAGGCACAGTTTCACAGTCCTTGCTTTAGCACAATATTCTATACACCTAGCATGCCAAAAAACAAAAAAACCCAAAGGCAAAATTTTGTCCTACATTTTTCTCTCCGTGATCTTCAAATCGTTTCTCTGGCCCACAGGCCTAACAGGAAAAAAGTCTCCAAAACTATTTTTTCCCAAAAAGCCTATCTCTGGTGTCCCAGTCACAGCTTCTGCTGTGCTGACACCCCCTTCCAGTAATCAAGGATGTCATGCAGGTCCTCGCCTTTAGCGAACTGCACCTTTTTTCTAAGGGCATTTCCGGCCGTCACATAACAGGCCTCATCGCGCTGGCCTTTCCGGTAGGGACGAAAGCGCTCCCAGATCCGCAGTGAGCTCTCGGAGGAGTACTCTGGGCTGGAGGAGTAGCCAGAGTAACTGGAATGGTGGCGGGCAGGCGAAAGCTGGGAGTAAGATGCTGCATCCCTGCGGGAGCGCGTCAGGGGCTTCAGGAAGGAAACCTTCTGGGCTGGGGAGCCTTGGTGGGAGCCTTCATAATATAGAGCTGGGACGGAGTGGCGGTGCTCCGAGCAGTGGTAGTCCTGCTGCACCTCCAGTTGTTGCTGCTGCTGCTGCTGCTGCTGCTGTTGTTGTTGTTGTTGTATTTGCTGCTGTTGATGGTAATGGTGTTGCTTCTGGCTGTCCTGATGTTGGGCACCAACACCACCACTGTCGCAACCACCACCACCCCCTCCACAGCAGCTCCCACTCCCCACTAAAGGCAGCCTCTCCAGGGGCTCCCCACAGCCCACAGGACTGGCCCGGTCTGGGTACTGCTGCTGTTGTTGATTACAGGCATCTGGGCTCCGAGGCTCAGGAACATCCAGGCTATACACCCTAGCTCCTCCGCGGTCCCTGTCCCGACCCATAGAGCCACAAGACGTGGTGCTGTGTTTCTTCACAGCATTTACAATAACCACAGCTGCATCTGCACTCATTTGCCGCTGAATGGGACGTACAGCAGTGGCTGGTGGGGGGGGCCTGTAGGGGGGAGAGATGACAAAGCCACCGCCACTGATCCCTGGGCGCTCAGAGAGAGGGGCATTCAAGGCAGGGAGTGGAGGCGGAGGGGGTATTTTGTTGGGAGCAATGACTTGGCACGTCTCTGTCACCCCTTGGGAGAGTGGGATTAGGCCACGAGTAAGGGAGGACGTGCTGGTGGGAGGAGGGGAGGTGGGATTGGAGCAGGCTGTAGAGTTAGTACAGGCCCCTGAAGCAGCAACTGCTGCTGCATCCAGTTTGAGTGCATCAATGCAGTTGTTAATGATCTGGTTAACCTTGTCCACCTCCATGGCAATGGTGGAAATCTCCGATGCTGAGCCATGTCCGTCATCATCGGAGTCATCCCCAACATCAGTTCCATCATCGTCCCTCAAGTCCATCCCTCCATGGCCACTATCTCCAACCCTTTCCATCCCCGCCCCTCCAGTTCTGATATCCATATAGTTTCCTTTACTTGTAGCCATGGCCTCTGAAAAGGCAGTGGCCATCTTTTCCACTTGCGGGATAGAGGAAAGTCTGGAGGAACTGGTGTTGGCTGAATGGAGCATTCCCAAGCTCGAGGATGCGGACATGGGAAGTTTGCCTCCATGGTGGTGCTGATACTGGTGATGCTCTCTGGACTGCTCCTGAAGCTTGTGGACTGCCAATGGATCGTTTGCCACTGCTGCCGCCACTTCTGGTCCATAGCGCATTTCCAAAATAGTTTTTTTGACGCAGATGGACTTCCTCTTCTCATCATGCATCCGTTTCTTACGTAGACAATGGTAGACAAAGCCTAAAATAATGAGCATGCCAAAAAGGCAACCGACAATGGTCATTATGTAGTGAGTAGTAGTGGAAGGTGTGGGGGGCATGTCATCTTGATCTTGAGCCCGGGTGGAAAACTGGAGGCAGGTGTGGTTGTAACGTTGAGAGTTCCGGATGGATGCTACACAGAAGGTGTAATTGGTGTGTGGCTTGAGCTTGTTGAGGGTGATCATCTCCTTCTTGTGTTTCAAATTCATGACATCAGACACAAATGTGTGGTTGTATTGTGTTAGAATATACATTTTGCTGAAGGGATTTGGAATCTGCACAAGGAGAGAGGCTGATGACAAAGAGAAATGATGGAGCTTGATGCTGGGAATGAAGCTGTGTTCAGATGATGAGGAAGAGGTGGTGGGCTGGTTGTACGGACCCACACCACCAAACATCTCTGGTCCCATCCCGGAAGGACCATCCAGATCTGGTGGGAGAGAGGTCATTCCTGGAATCATCACTCCATCTCGGCAATGATGGTAGAGAATGTTTTTTGCATTCCGACCAGCATGGCCAGCAGCGATTAGTAAGGGGTAGCCAAACATCTCCCGGGGCGTCTCACACTGGAGGCGATCGTAGGTGTGTGTTACATTGTTGAAGGAATCCAACCAGGTGAGGAAGCTGTAAAGATCACAGCCGCAATGGAATGGATTTGCTGCCAGTTCACACACCATCAGCCGGCTGAGAACTGTGAATGTGGATGGGTCAATGCGGCCAAGTTTGTTGGATGACAGGTCAATGCTGCTGAGACTGGGGCACTCCCAGAATGCATTGCTGGCAATAACCTCAATGAGGTTGTGCTGGAGGAAGAGGCATTGCATGCGGCCGAGCCCTCTCATCATACCCTCAGTTAAGTTTGTCAACTTGTTGTAGCCCAGCTGAAGAACCTGAGAAAAACACAGAAGAAGCATTTGGGCATTTTTTTCTTTTTATATTGCGAGCCTAGTTTTAGTCATAATTTGTAATTTGTACTTATAATACAATTTGAATCTGACTTAATAAATTAGATTCAATCATGCTGCAGCATTTCCTAGAACAGAGTTCATTATCAATTCATTATAGTCTCCCTCTAATGCATGTTTAAGAGGAAATAAATCACAAGCTGGAATACACACTATTTTGGAAAAAGCATTGACATGACCTGACTTGGGAGAGACATTAAACACTGTCTAATGCATTAAGCAAAGATTTCGAGACAATAAAGTGCCACTCAATATCAAATTAAATCCACTGAAACATACTTCAATGACATGTTAAAGAATTAAACATCTAATTTTCTGAAAGTATAATTTTACAATCAATCAAAATCGTACTCAAGCCACTGCTAAATTAAAGTCCTTGTCTCAAACTAAGGTCTAATGCTTTGTGAACTACATTCCTGTGTTAAGCTCAAAGCTGTTATCATCCATTCCCCTTTCACCTGTAGGTTGGCTTGTCCTGCAAAGGCTCCATCCTCAACATAGCTGATTTCATTCTTGGTGAGGTTGAGGTCAGTCAGGTTGGTGAAGCGATACATGGAGCTGAAGAGCACAGCTTTCAGCTTGTTCTCATTCAATCTCAAGTCATGGACAGTGTTGTTGATGTGCTGCGGGATAGTCTCGTACGGCGGCTGGTTCTGACTGCAGATAGCCAGCCACACATAGCCTTTGTCCCCCTCAATGAGCCAGCAGTCCCCATTGATCATTTGGGGAAAGAAGGAGAAAAATAGGAGGGAAGGGAGAATAAGAAATAGTAGAGTGGAGGTGGTAGAAGCACCCTGCATGATGCAGTCAGAAAGAGAGAAAGCTATAATTATTAAGGAGAAAAACGTAGGTGCAGGCAGGAAAGGAGGTCGTGTTTGCAGGAGAAAGGGAAGCAACAACAGTTGCTAGGAAGGGTTTCCAAAGAGGAGTAGGGTCTGGGTTGGGTGCTGAAAAAGGGGTGAAGGCTTCACAATTGCAGTCACAGCTTTATGGTCATCATGGTTATTAGCAGGGGACCCATGTTATGTCATATCTTGTTGGGCTGTAATGCGGAGCGACGCGGCTCGTCTTCATAGTCTCTCCTTTGGCATCAGCTGTGACTCACTCAAATGGATGGATCCTTGGAATAACGGAAAATCTGTGGAGGAGAATACAAAAAAAGATATTCTTTTGTAAAAGACAATTAAAAAAAAAAGATATTGCGTTTACTTTTCCTCTATTGCCTGCACTTTTTGCACGAATGTACGGAAGGATGCACGAATAAACAATTTTGAATCTTGAATCTAAATGAATGTTAAATGACTTTAGACTCCACCAAATTCCTGTAACATTTCATTGTCTTGGAATTATTCTATTCATGGAACCTGCAGGCATCGCAAAATCAATCTCAATTTTCCTCAAGGCTTGTTCCACACGTGTTCCTTAGCTGGTGTTCTTTCTCATTATGTTAATATACGCATGCTACATTGGCCCAACAGCTCCCCTTTTAGTCTGCTGCATCTGCACTTCGTCATCCCCCCCTTGGTCCCCCACCTAGTAAGGCTATGAGGTCATCAAGCTTTGGCTGATACCTACATGCACACTTCTGCCAATCTCTCCTCAGTCCTCAGGGGACGATAACTTCTTTTTAAAAGTGCAGCAATAATCACCCAAAAACTGACAGCACATTGTCTCCACAGACATTCCTTGTTATGACACTACCCTGCCAAAACCTAAGCTCTCTATTCCATCTGCATGTCATTTGAATAGCAGTCAAACGTTTACATAAGGAGAGGATTAGCTGCCTGTTGCATCATGACAGACATTGTCCTCCTGCCGGCTCAGCAGCTGGGGGAAACATACTTACAATTACACACACATTACACAAACATGCACACTGAAATGCACACATGGCCTCAGACAGACGTACGCACTCAAACACATGCATGTCCTAATTTAGGAGTACTTATGTATGCTAAGATATACGTGTAGAGACATACGAGCTAAAGCTATCAAGATGGCTTCTGAACAGCACAAGAATGGTATGCTATTTATGATATGATACATTTTGTCCATCTATGTGTGGCACTCTCTCATCTTCCGTCTTTCAGCCCACATTCCCTCTGGTTTACATTCTCTCGATTTCCATCATCATTCCATCAGAACAACAAAGAAAACCTCTCCTTCTCAGAGGAACAGGCTAGATTTCTTCCTCGTGCTCCAAATTCAGACTTTCTAATTCCGAGGGAGAATTGAACTCATTCCAGTCTATTCCGGTGCGCGCTCCCCCGAGGGCCCAGCAGCAGAGAATCAGGTCCATCCTCTTTTGTAATCTTCTTATTACTACAGACAGTTGTAATACCTAAAGCATGTGTCAAATGGCACACTATTGTAAAGAATAATCTAAGGCACCTGCTAGGTTACCTGTCCCCTGTTAACAGAGCAAAGGAGATACAACACATTTGTTTGTCAATGAGTTTGACAGATTGATATAACAGATGGATATAAAGAAAATATATTCATCAAAATGTCTACAATATGGTTACAAGTAGACACCCACAAATCACTACAGGTGCATTAGGTTCAATCACTCAGGCCAGCCTCAGCTGTGTTTAGTAATCTATTTGATTTGAACACAAATGTGTCCCTCACTGTGCTGAAAGGACCACTTAGTCAGCTTTGTGCTATAAGCCATAGCACAACAAGCATCCCAATCAGGGTTGATTTTTCTTGGCGAAACAATCGGGCAAATTTCAAATAGTTGTTCTCTTTTTCGCTGTTAAGGGCAGTTGTGAGCATTAGCACGTCTATTGGCAATAAAATCCATTTACTAGTTTAGCTGGGACACGTTTTTGAAATGATGAATGCACTTGCAAATCACAAGGTAGTAAACAATGTAAACCATACTTTGGTGTTTCATTTTTACCTCTTTACTTAAGATTTCATTCAACTTATTTTCTTTGTATGTGCCGACATGGGCACATACTATCTGCACACGTTATAAATGTTACTATTCCTGTTCTAGTCTCTATACAGCTCTACACACATGCATGTATTGGGACACTCCCTCGCAATTGATAGCTCTGGCTCTGTTGTCTGAGGCTTATCCCCTCGACATGAGACATGATCTCATTTGGTGCTCCACATAGGGAAACCCAGAGGGTTCACATGAGGGAGGCATGAAGCATGGTAGGTCTGTGTGTATGCTCGTTTGGGGATATGATTATATAATTAGGAATGTGGGACATGCAGAACACCTGTCTCAAAGGGAAAGAGCATGACTCATAACCATTTGTAACTGTGAAAATGTAGGACGGACCAAACTTTTTCTTTCACTGCTGCAGACTGCTGCTGCGTTGTAAGATTTAGTTACATTAAAATTAGGAGATATATTTGTCTTTAATGTGTCCATGCAAGTTCAGACTTCAATTATATGCATGCAAGCAAATTGTTTTTGTATTTTTATACAAAAATATCTTCACGTAAAACATTTTTGTCTGCATTTTTGACACGACAATAAGCTCTTTTATTCACATTATGAAGCTTCTTTTCATGGCAGTTCTTTTTTTCGAGCAGCATTTGTGGAGTAAATACTGACTTCTAATGTGAGTAGGTCACAGCAGCAGAAGTAACAGGTGAACAGGTGGCACAAGGGTAGCTGCAGGTGTCTGGCTGTCCTACTTATCCAGAAATACATCTGATAAAAAAAATCCTCCTTTCATCACAAGCCTCATCGTGTTATTAAATTACTGCCACAAAAGAGGATACAACTGGAGTTAATTAAACATTGAACATCATTTATTGGCACACTGTAATCACTGACTGTAAGAAAGGTCTGTAAGATAGCTTTCCCAGATCTAAACCATATACAATACATCTGTACACATCATTGGGAGAATTAAAAGAGTGAGTAAGGAGAGATTTCTCCATGCCTGTGTGATGGCCTAAGAATGAATTCTGCTGAGAGGATCACACAGAGCTATAGTGCAGAGGCCGACAAACCATTTCACAGTGTTTTCCTAACCCCTTACTGGAAACACTGCACTTTAGCCTAATAGAATATCTAAGCCAGAAATGTGTGATTTGTATACATACAATACATTTAACATAATCCATCTCGTTTTTTTTGAAGGACAAGATTTTCCATCCCATACTGTGTAAATCCACACACACACACACACACACACACACACACACACACACACACACACACACACACACACACACACACACACACACACACACACACACACACACACACACACACACACACACACACACACACACACACACACACACACACACACACACACACACACACACACACACACACACACACACACACACACACACACACACACACACACACACACACACACACACACACACACACACACACACACACACACACACACACACACACACACACACACACACACACACACACACACACACACACACACACACACACACACACACACACACACACACACACACACACACCATACTTCATCAGACCCATTCCCTCATGCAACACAGAATCTGGGTTACTCAACGTACATGCTCGTATTGATCCTCACTGTTGCCATGGAAACACACTTATGATTGACAGCGGCAATTAAGCCCAATGGTAAAATAATAGGAGGCTGTTGGCATTCGCATCAAATCAACGTGTCTCTTCTGCTTCATTAGCCCCAATGATAATACCCTGAATTCGAACAGCATCCAATAAACATTGATCAAGACAGGTGTAGGAATTGGAGAGGATCCATATCTTTTCTATTACCAACATGAGTCCGGGAGCTGGGCCACTGTCAGTCCAAATGCAAATGTGTTTACTGGAAACCCTTGTGCTGCTGGCTGCAAATTATGCTGTCATTGTAAATTGTGTCCCGGGTGAATAATATATGTAACCATTGAACTGACATGCCAAAGCAAAGAGGCAGATGTATGCATATGAGAGTATGGGGTAAATTTGCAGTACGCCTTTTATTCAATTGTGCTCCCAATCTGTGTGTAATTAGCCTGATTTACTCAGGCAGCAGCTCATTACGCAATAGACCTTTTTCATAGTAAAAGCACAGGTGTATTCAATAACATTAATGATGGCTGCATTCCACTTAGGGGAGGCCCTGGTATCGTGCAGGCTGGCTAGTGAGATACTGATTGGAACTGAGCCATTGTTGATGTTATCAATTTCACCTGTGCTTTTCCTACTATGATGAATCAAACTGAATGCTGTGAAAAAGGTCCAAGGACCTTCTGTCTCATTATTCGGTAATGACATTCTAAAACAAATCATTACTCAATCAATTATGATAATAATATTCATTCACAGAAAGACTTGTAACACTAATGTTGTGGGAGTGAACAGTGCAGTGTTGTGGTGTTTGGTTTGAGGCTGCTAATGGCCGACTTAATCTTAATGGAACTTTTACACTTCTTTTGAATTATATAACTTAATGACAAAGATAATTTAATAAAACATTATATACAAATAAACTCTACATATTTCTATATTTTCTTTGGAGATGGGAACTTTTATTTGTGAGTGTAGCCACTCTGCACACAGATCAGTGATATTTCCCCAGGCAGTGGCAGCCATAACATCTAGGGCTGTGTATTGGCAAGCACCTCACGATACGATACGTAGCGCGATACACGTGTCACAATATATCGCGATATATTGCGATACAATACGATACATATTGCAATATTCTATTTATTTTTTATGAAAAAGTTAAAATAGAGCTGAAAATACAACTTGCTGTATACCACCTGGATAGTCTAATACGTACATCACATGCTAAACTGTATCGTGATACATCATTATCGAGATATGAACTGACATATTTTGTGATAGAAGATCTAGGCCATATCACCCAGCCATAACCACAACATTATCAAGCAGCTCAGTACTCTTTTTCCTTTGATTCCCCTTTCAGTCCTTCTTGCACAGATTTATAGTGTAATGTAAGTTATAAATAGGTGGTAGTACACAAACAAAAACACATGAAAACCCAGAGACACACAAGCATACCTACCCACAGTGGCTCGTTGGGGAACTAAGGGATTTGGATTACCCCCCTAAACTGGGGGACTAACAAATTGTTTGTCTCCAAAAAGTCCTTGTTCTGTCTGCACCTGCTTTTTGCTCTTTATCTTCCTCCTCCAAGGTTTCTCCTGATCTCTCTACTCTACCCCTCCCTCTATCTCTTCTTGTCTCTCAACTCCTGCAATCCCTCCACAAGCCCTGATATTTGTTACGGTGTCTTACTTTCCTCCAGTTTTCTCTTTTTCATCTCTCCCCGTATCGCTCTCTCCCCATCAGTCTGCCCTGTTGTTATGCTTTCTCCATGGCCAGGCCAGTTCCCCGGAGGACAGTCACTGTGGTGCGGAGAAGTTGGGTCTGTGAGCAAAACACTCTTTCCTCTCCACTTCACACAGAGCTTAGAGATGAGACAAACACAACTACAGACATATGAGGCTCCTCTGAGAGCTTTACCGTGGGTATGTGTGAGTGGAACAGATCATTCCTCAGTGGCCATAAGGGGAACCTGCTAAAAGCAGCAGTTCTACTTTGTTAAGCAACGCTGAACAAAATGTTGCTTGTTCACTCTTTGCATTTCATCAAGTGTCCTTCCTACACAACATGTATATACATTTAATGTTTGTTTATACATATACATCCACATCAATTAATGTTTGGATCATCTGACCCTTTATTCCCATAGCAACAAATAGCTGCTCAAGTAGGATAAAAAGAATGTAGGAAGGTATAAATAAATGAGGAAGATGAGAAAGGAAAGGCAGAAAGAGCAGAGCGAGGGAGAAGCGAGAGAGGGCAGTGGCAGAGACAGCTGGAGACAGAACCGATGAGACGCTGCGTTTGATCTTTGATTCCTCCGCAATCTTATTTTTCACAGCCGCAAAGAACAGAGACAAAGTCACAGATGCTGAAACACAAATCACTTTTGATGCACTATATTATCATGAGGATGATCCAGGATGCAAAAAGCCCAGCTTTGGAGAGTGAGGTAGCAGAACAAGCACACAGAGAGAAAAGGCAGAGAGGAATGAAAGGGATAGTGGAGGAAAGAGTGTTCTACCTTGATCTATAATTCATACTTCATCGTCATGTACGCCTTGAGAAGATCTTTTCAGCTTCCCTCTTTCTTTCTTTCTTTTTTTTTTAAGCCTGTCTCACTTGTTCACTGACCTTCTGACCTTCTCTGTGTGTTTGTGTCTATATCTGTTTGTCGATGTTTGACTTTTAGACCACTGTCATCTATGGCTACTCATGCATGACATCATATCCATTTCCTGGATGCCTCGCAGGAAAAGAAGAACAGAAGCAATGGAGCGTTACAGAAAAAAGGCCCAAAGGTTTGGGGCTAAATCGAGCGGAGCACCTAAGCACCCCTACTGACCACAGTTTCACCACTACTACCATAGTTTCTTTTTCTGCCCCAAATGGCCAGGCTCAAGGCCAGGGAACATGGATGCATGGTGAAGCTTGGACATGTGAGATGATGAGGTGGTTGAAGAGTGTCTAGTAGAGAACCACGGTGGACACCACCCTGGCCAGACAGGGTTGGGGGTTGAAACTCAAGAGCATCATTGGCAACCATGCGGAACGAGGCAGATTGTTTTGCCCGGTTTTGAGTAATAGCAGGGGAGAGAAGCAGGACATGTGGCTTGGACCCAGGCAACACAGGCGACGGGGGAAAACAGAAATTGGATGATGTGAACTACAAAGGGTAAAGGGGATAACTCAGTGATTGAGGTCAGCAGTGAAATGTCAGATTGCAGCCTAGGCAATATTTCCGATGAGTTCAGAATGGAATCACCGTCCTGTAGTAGAAAATGATAAAAATGTTCCACCGAACAAACATGAACATTTGCATCAGCAGGCGTGGGTTATGGTGAGGAAAGGCCTTTCAAAAGCTTTTTTGCTGGCTCTCTAAAACAGCAGAGGTGAATGCAGCAAGAATTAAACTTGTCTGTTGCAGATTCAAATCAACAAAAAAAGAAATAATATAATATAATCTGCAATAGACTGAAATACATAATATAGAAAATCAAAGAAAGTCAATCTGGTAATCAGAAGGAAATCAATTGACTAAAAAGTCCAATAAGGCCCCATAGCTCACTGTGGTTTCAGTAAGAAGATACCTTTACATATGACCAACAAGCAGCCATTAAGGTAAGCCGAAGGGGGTTGAATTTCATGACCCATTTATATCAGTTGTCTCACTATGGCCACAGAATCAATAGAGATGATGAAACTGAATGGGAAGAAGACCTTTCTGGATCAACAAATCAAACAACAGCTAACTGGGAAAGAGGGTGGGGCTTAAATTATAGCTCAACAGACCTGGTTGTAAAGTCCCAATCAGACAGGATTTGTTTCTCCAGGGGAGGTTGGACGACTTTAATATTGCATATGCTGATCACTAATCCCATAAAGGTGCATATTTTTGCTCCCTATACCACAGTAATAATTACAGTCCCAAATACCATCAGAATTGTTTTAGTTTGTTGAGGGATGAAAAAGCCCTTGGTGATAAGAGTAACATATTGCTTTGTATTCTTGCGTATCACAAACCACCATGGGTGTTTTGGCAATGGCTGAAGTGCCATCCTGAATGAGTTAAAGTTAGTAAGGTGCCTAGCACACACTCTATTAGCTGACCGGTTTGTTTTATCCAAAGTGTTTTGGTAAATTGACTAATTTGTGACTGTTTAAGACAAGAAATATTGCAACTATAGTTTTTTGTTTGCACAGGAAAAAAAGAATGCTCATAGAATTTGTATAGATTTTCATTGTAAAATCCGTACATTGAGGGAGATTTCATTTTGATTAAAATGAAATATCGAGAAAGACTAAAGGGCATACTATAGCCATGAGCTCTACATCTGTTATTGATCATAACTCACCGCTCTGTGTTTTATGTAAAGTAATATGGTGCCTTGGCTTTTCCTCGCAGTATGAAGGCATTGATGCTTATTGTTTAAAGTCTATTGATTTCCCTTTGGCTAGGATGTCCAGGAGGTTTTTCATATCCAGAAACTTAATAGATTCATGTTTCTAACATGAACTCTGACAAACACACTCAAAATCTATTACAACAATACCGCTCTTCCTCCACAAACACACATGCCTATACTATGGGGGCAGCTGTGGGTTTAACATTTACTGCTTCTCACATACGAGACCAAAAGTTAAGCCGCACTCTCGATCAAAGCTCAATACATTAGCCACTATCAGTGCATCAGTTATCCTTCGACCTACCTACTTGCACCAGTGCTGTCATAGCAACAATGTACGTATCCACGCTGGAGGCACGGAGGCACAAACACTTCTCGATATAAGAGGAGCATGGGAACCAAGATGCATACAACATGGAAGAGGGAGAGGGGGAGAAATAATATATATAGGGGCCAGATAGAGATATTAGTAAATTTAGAGTTTGAAATAGAGTGATAAAAAGAATGAGAATGGTGTAGAGAGCAAAAGCACGTCAGGAGAGACGGAGGCGTGGAAAGAGTAAATGGGGAATGGATAATAAACTGGGGGGACATGGGGTGTCAAGAGAAAGGATGAAGAATTGACGGTGCTAGCGATGATGAATCAGCAGTAACCTGCATGCAGCGAACTGCTGTGCTCACAAAATATCAGCTTCACAATCATATTCATATCTCTTTCTGTGGTGATTCTCACAACCCAGAGATGGAGGCGGTAATCATTTGACACACACTCCTCCATGGCAGACGTGCTATGGGTAGAGTGGTGCTGCACTGCCACTGAGATGTGTGAATGCACTGCCAGGCATAATGTGTTCAACAATTTTTTACATTAGATGCTGATTAGTTTAGCCTTCCGTGTAATAAACTGGCAACCTGTCCAGGGTGTACCCCTCCTCTTGTCCACAACAGGATCACTAGTTTAGAAAATGCATGGATGGATCGTAATCAGTTTTGCCTCCATAAATCAAAGAAGGGCCCGGAACTAAAAGGTCTTAGTAAACCACAGAAATCATTCTGTATCTTCACTTTGTGACTGACACATGGCTGAAATGATATGGCATGTTGGGATGAACAGGAAAAGGTTATACTTCTGGATATAACAGCCCATCAGGATGCACTTTTCACGTGCATGTGTGTGTGTGTGTGTGTGTGCATTTCCATGAAGGCGGACCCACAAACCCACCTGGGAGAGCGATGTGCAGTGCTGACTATTAATGTGCGGGTCATAAATATTCTAGATGCCTAATCGCATCTCGCAATGTTGAGGAATTCCGTCGGCAAGCCTGAAGGTAAACCACCTTGCAAAAAGAAATTCAGAGAGAGAGACAGAGAGAGAGAGAGAGCAGGGATGCAGTTTGTACTTTCAAACAAATAAAAAAAGATTTACTTTGTTTTCAGAAGCTTAACAACCTCCCCTTTCCTGTTCCAGCATTTGCAGAGCTGAATTATTGGGTTGACTTGTTTAGCCCCTCGGGTTTAAAATATGCCACTAACATTACCAAGGTTGCAGTTTTAGAAAATTGGATGCTCTCAATGCCTCTATCATTGCATTCAGCAAACGGCACACTGTGGTATCACTTCATGTTATATTAAAATTAAGAGGCACAAACAAATCAAAGAGCTGATGTCTCTCGCCTCGTCTTACAACCCTTCTCAATTCTCTGATCACTCGTTTTCAGTCAGAGGCACTTGAGTTGAGGAAGTGAACATTTACTGCAAATGGTTATACAGTTATATCTCGTTCAAAAGGCTCTGAAAGAATCCAAGCAGCGACAAGGATTCTGCGGGGAGCACTAATCCCACAGAATAATAAGCGCATTCACTTTAGTGTGCAGAATTCAGAGATAGCTGTAAACAGATTTCCGATCTTTTGCCTTAGTCAACAGTATTTAAAAAGCTTTAACGCAAAAAGAAGGAGGAAGTCAGGGTGGTGGGAGGTGCCGAGGAAGCAGGAATGGGACATGAGGATAAAGGGAACATCCAGAACCTGGACCAAAATGATGCGGCATCACAAAGGAGGATTCCTCACCGTTTATATATGGTTTATGTGCATGCATGTCATTAAAAGGGGGACACAGAGGGGAGGAGAAGCTGACAGGGTAAAAGCAGCACTGCTTTACTGCCACGTTGAGGCTTGATTCCCACCGAGGCTTCATCTGATTAAAATACAGAAAGAAAGATAAGAATAAAGCAGAACTGGATGGAAGATAATGTAATCACAATGGCTTACATTCAGCAATGTTCTTGTCAAAGCCCACTCCCCGGCAGTTGGATTAAATAGATTGATCATATTTATGTTGATCAAACGTCATATTTTCCAAATCAAAGAGAGAGCGATAGTGAGAAACATTTAACAGAAAAACTCAACTTGACTTTGTTCTTTCCAAGTAGTTTCACCTTTCTTTTGTTGAATACTTCTGGGACTATTGACAGTAGTATAACGTTAAGAAACCCCTCCAGTGGTACATAACTTGTATTATTTAACTGTTGTTTAAATTTTAATTCTTCAATACCATAGCGACTGAGTTCCTGCTGAATGCAAAGTGTGAGGTTAAACTGCTCTACTGAGTGGGACTCAACTACTACCACATCCATCCCAACGTTGCTGGGGGGGGGGGGCGGGGGGGGGGGGGGCTGAAAGTACAAGTACAAGTTTCTTGCATCAAATATTTAATTTAACATTGTTGGGAACAGCACTTTATCTTATTTTTCTCTACTCGTTGTTACTCTGACAGGCACAGTAACCACATACAAAGTTTTGTACTTTGGGTTTTCAGAATAAAAGAACAAAACAATGCACCATTTTCTCCATCTTCTGAGACACAGACATTGAATTGCATGCTTCAAGGTCTATAAAAGATGACAATTATATGCTTTTTAATTATTTGATTAATTTCCTTCATTTTGAATTGTTTGCTAACAGAGAAACATGTTTTGGGGCTAGGTTACCCCTCTCATAGTAAGCCACTAATTTGTCAGAATCACCATCTGGTTGAGGATGTTGGGATATTGGTAGCCCTGAGCTTACAGAGGAGGGACCTCCTTATGGGAAGATGAATGAGTTATGTTTAAGCCTCTCTGCACTATACAGTGCATTGCTTGATGCAATTCTCTTTTCACTTAAAGAGCTGTTTATTAGTGTTGTTCAGCTGTGTGCAATAACAATAATGAGAAGCAATGTAATATAAAGGATAATATCAAGCCATTAGGATTTTAACCATTTTCAGTTTATTGAGGGTGGCTTGATGGCTGGGAATTTGCTACTGGCTACGTTTTTACGAGTTTCCACTCGCAATAATATAGACTATAATAGAGTGTGTATGTGCCTTTGCAGGCAAACAAATGTCCACATGATGGCTGAGTCATTCTAACAGAACAGTCAGTTTACGAAGAAAAACAAACCTTATTCAAAAAAACTGAAGTTAAATGTATTTAATTTGTGAGTGATTGCTCAGTGTGCTCATATGACATGGTAAGAGGAGTACAATTAAGGCTGATCGAGGGTGGACGGTTTCTGAGTCGTTGTTGTGCTAAGCTAAGCTAACCGGCTGCAGGCTTTAGCTTCATATTCATCATACAAACATGAGAGGGATTTCAATTTTGCCATCTAAATCTTGGGAAAGAAGTAGTATATTGCAAGAATATTTCCCAAAATGTCGAACTATACCTTTAAGGAATCGCCCTTATCCTGAAAATGGTTTGATACAAGATAGACTCGGAAGCCATCCACCTTCGTTCAGCCCTAAAATTGTGCTACACTTACCATGTCATACATTATCAACATACTGGATGTAAAGGGAAAGGCTTAGAATACAGAAACAAATGGTTCAATCTTTCATATCAGAGGGCACAATAATCATGTCAGAAAATAATATAATTCTTTTTTTTGCATTTTATATTATTTCTAATTCACCAACCGAATAGTTTTGGGGCATAAAGCATACAGTATTATTCCCAGTGTATATCGATTCATTTGATCAACTATGAGTCAACGGTGGTGAGTCATGGTTAATAATAATATTGGAGATGGCAATGACTGTCTGGTCCCCCAGATGGATGGCCTCTCATACCGTAGCCTGCAGGCCAGCCTCCTATACTGACGGCAAGAGATAATAACACGGGTCAACTGAAACCCAACACTGATTCAGGCAATCGTGTGACACATGCTGACAAATGTGACACATGTACTTCCTTTGTATATGTAAAAGTACACATACAAAAAGGAAAACATGCACTGGTCTCTTTCTTTTCTCTGTGTTGTTCTCTGTTAAACCTTCACTTATATTGTTAGGGTGAGTTTTCAAGGATGATGTGGGGACACAGACATGGACTGTGTAATGAGACGATGAGCCATAGAAACAGTTTTCCTTATTTTTTTTCTTGCTCATGAGATATAAAGTTGGATTTAACAGACGTGAATGTGATTTTTACACACTGTCACAACAATCTAAACACCAAACACACTTCCTTTTTTCTCTCTGCTTTCCTCGCTCCCCCTGATTTAGTTCAACTGACTTCATTGTATCTCAGTTCAACAAACAAAATATTTTTCACACTGATGTCTGTCACAAAAATAATTGTAGTAACAATACAGTAGCAAGCAGCATCCTATGTGTCAGGGAGCAGGTGTGCTTTCCTCAAAGCCAAATGTTACGTATATGCTCTGAAGAGAATAAATTGGCCGTCATGCAACGATGCAAGAGAAGCAGTGTATATGTGTGTTGGTGGGGGTGTATGCTTGTTCTATACACACAAATACACTGACACAGTATGTATGAACTGAACATCTGCACCTGCAGGACACTTAAATGGAGGCATGTATACAATATAGGTGTCCTATGTGTGGTTGTACATGCATAGATTTCGAACCTTCCCTTGTTTTCCTTTAATTCCGCATTATTATTGCTTTGTTTGGGGGTGATGCTTACAAACCTTCTACACTGCTAAACTAGGCCAATGCCTGGCTGCCGGCAAAACAACAAAAAAAGATGGAGAGACAGAAAAGGGGAGAGAGATAGAGAGAGAGAGAGAGAGGAGGTAATGAAGAAATTACATAACAGTGTAAAATACCGTTGAGCGAGTCATTCCCTGTCCTTCCCTGATGGTGCTCCTTGTGTGTCACAGTGACCCGCAGATTTCTAGCATTATCAGATCACATCAGACAGGCAAAGCAGGTCGGCCGACAAAATACAAAAGCGGATGGATGGATGGACGAACAGATGTACAGATAGATAGATGGTACTTCATTGTTTGTGTTTTTGAACATCAGCTCAGTGTCTAAGAATCTGAAATGTAATGATGTTAATGATAAACGACCAAAGAGGCACACTGGCATTGATTGAATTAATGGTGTATTGACAACATATTGCACTTTTTTTTATTTATATATTATATAAATACCATTATTATTATTATTGACTTAAATAAGGGCCAGAATCCCGAAACAAACCCACACTACCTGTTCTAGTAAGACCAGAGTGGAACAACAGAATCCCTCATGACACATTTCTATGGCAAACAGATTTAGTCCCTGCTGTGACGTTTTGCAGGGAGCAGCTGAGGTGGTACTCGGGGTCGTTCATTAGTGCCGTGGTTGGTGGTTAAGTCCCTGTCTCTTCCTGTTTGCGCTGTTGGTGGTGAAGGCAACTAGAGGGAGGACCTAATGCTTAACCTTAAGCTTCCTTACGTTTCACTCACGGAGGGCCAAATCTGCAAATGTGACTATCACTGTGTGATACCTCGATGGTGTGTAAACGACTCAGTCACCATTCCTGGATGTTGCCAGCTTTGTTTTTTTTGTAGTAGAGGATCGTGCATCTCATATCAAGATAAGAACTGAGTCACTGTAAATAAAACTTTGGCGAAAGCTCAATGAAGAAGATCGATTCATCATGTTTCCACAATTTTTGCCAACAATTTAAGAGACACCATTTCCTCTACAAATGATTCTGCTCCCCTTGCCTACTGGCAATGATGCCTGAATGGAGGGCAGGCAAATTAACAGGCGAATGAAAAGCCACAAAAGTCCAACCTTCTTTTGTGTTCACATCAAAATATCTTTGTAGCTAACAGTGCAACTGTAATTAAAGCGAAAGAGCTTCCACCTCATAGATCCCCTAGTATCATTATTTATGGGCACATACTCAATACAAAGCTACTGTAGCTATTTCCACCCACATGGCAATATAATGACAACAAAACCAAAGTTAGCATCATATCCTCTATACTGCATCATCGTTACACGTTTGATCATTTTCAACTTTATCTAATAAAACATTGCGCTTGATTTAAGAATCCAGTATGAAGTCTTTAATTGAAAATTAAAAGATAACAGACTAATCTTTTTCGTTTTCGAGCTGTTATCAACTGACACCACAGTGCACTGCTAACTTTGTGGTCCATTGTGTTCACAGCACAGTACACATGCCCTCGGGGATTATCAACTCCTGGGACTTGGTTAAGGTCTTCCTACTTGGTTTTACGTGTTAAGAACATCACATGCGAACATGTTGATCCATCAGTTTTGTAAAATATCAACTATCACAGAGAGTTATGAATGAGATGGGAATGTGGCAGGACATAAAGAGGGAGAAAATGGAGGCAGAGAAAAGGGGAGAAACGGGGACATGGGAACTGAGGAATGGGGCTGAGAAAGAACAAAGGGCGCGAAACCAGATATAAGACGAGCTGTGACAGATCATGTTATTAAACTCTCCCTCGCCTGTTAAATCTCAGAGACAGGGGATGTGTGCGAGAGAAAGAGTTTGTGAGAATTAAAGATAGCAAGAAAGAACTTTCTGGACTGGGGTTGAGAACATCGGCCCTCAAAAAGACAGAAAAGATAAAAAGGTTACATACAACAAATAGGTATACCTGCAGAGGTATACAAGCAAAAGATGGAGTAGAAAGACAGAACAAAAGAGTGTGGAGAGGGAGGGAGAGAGGTGAGGACAAGAGTATGTGGAGAGGGAGAGATAAGAGAGAGATTTGTGGGTTTTGTTCACTCATCTTCTCGCTCATGGCAATGACTAAACTCTGTCTCTTTCTTTGTTTGATTCTGTTTAAAGACTTACACCACAGAAAAAAAGGGGGCAAGGCAGACACGGAGAGAAAAAGCAGCATAGAGCTGAAGTGATGAAGTGAGATGAATGGAGGATGAGGATAAATACAGAGCGAGCAAGGATAGAGGAAGAAGACAGAAGAGATCATAGAAGAAGACTTCTTCTAAGTAAGCGCCGATAAACAACACAGAAAACAACGCGGAAAGGAGAAAGAGACAGAGAGAGGAAGGGAAAGAGAGAGGACAAATTTAGACAAACAAATGCAAGAGAGAGAAAAATACAGATATGAACAGGCTAAGAGAGCAACAGCTCTTTAGAGAGATCCAGACATGAGGGAGGCACATCGATAGTCGGAGCATTGCAATTGCATCCGAGCAAAACTAATTGCAGGAGGTGTGTTGGCACTTTTAGATGTTTCGCCACCGGGCCGATACTAGTGACAGCTGATTGCAAAGGCACACAAACAGGTTGATGTAGCACCAGACACACACACACACACACTTATAAAGACTTACACACATGCACAGTATAGGCTTGTAATGGGCTTTCCCCAGCATATAGCCACCACTCAACAGCATTCTCACGTTGACCTTATAAATCCTCCAGGGTGTGCAGCTGTAGGCCGCTGACCTGTTTGGACTCAGAGGTCTATAGTCATTTCAGCATGTTTTAATCACGGGCAGTAAAAAGACCAGGAAAAAAAAGAGTGAAAGGGTTCAGTTACGGTGCGGTGCCTGTCTCTTCCTGCCAATGCTCTGTGATCCCGTTGAGGTTTGTTGAGTGTCATCGTCAGTTAACCGGGGTTAAGTAATTTGTGTCATAATACACACAACCTGCCATAACCAGATGTGCATACCAAAACCCCCAGATGACATACTAGAAACCAATCTGCCGCTACTTCAGTGGGATACTTTGAATATTTTGCTGAAGCCATAACTCTTCCAGCAGCTGAACATGCTGGGAAAAGCCGCTCCATTTGTCTTCCAAGATGTAGGACACAAGATATATAAATTAAAAGTGAAGAGTACTTTGCATCGCAGCTACCTCTTAAAAGGTTACCCATGCCATCTTTCTCTCCTAAAACCAGACTCCCTGCTCGCTCTTCCTCCTGCTGTCTCCCCCCCCCCCCCCATGTCCCCGAAGCACAACCCCCTGTGGTGAAGTGTATTATCTCACACTGGGCGTTTTAACTAAGTGCCACTTCTCCAAATTAGCATTCTTAAAACGATGAGATTTGTCAAACACAATTGCAGTCCTTGGGAGATGGCAGGCATGGAATGGAACGAGACCAGAATTGGATGCGTCTGAGAGTCCGCATGCATCAGTGCTCTTTCACCACCAGTCTCCCTCCCCAAGGAACAACAAGCAGTGCTTCGTTTGCTCTCTCGTGTCAAGAGCCAAGATTGTTAAACACCTATTACACAGCAAACCCCAACCATAGTAAAATCATTTATGTGTATATATATATATATATATATATATATACAGCTTGCTCATCAATGGGTTAAATAATGACCCCACATTCAGTCACAACAAAAACTGGGATTTATCAGACCTTCACTCTTCAACTAATAAATCGTAGTGATTATGAGTCCACAGCTACGTGTTCTTCACTGATGGCACTGAGACCTGACATGTACTGCTAACATTGTCGCCCATTAACTAGAAAACGACGGCCATTCACCTCTGACATTTGATCTCTCTCAGAAAGCGCTCAGGGCCCCGACTGAATGTTTTTCTTTTACTTGAATCCCTTCTCACTGTATCTTATTGCGACATGCCGATGCCACATCTACTTTTTGCTTGGGTCTAATGAAAGTTTCACTCATGCTATTGTAACAGCATTTACTTGCTAGTTTTGAAGTACATGATTGCAGGTGTACAAGTTAAAGATTAATAGTATCCCTCCCTGGATGAATGCAAGTCACACAAACTGATGTGACAGAAGAACTGAATGCAAGTTAAGCTGTAAATATTCATGAGAACAAAAGTAAATCACGACGTATTGTCATACTGGCTTGTCATAGCGTACAGTAGATCAAATACACAACTATGTCGTGGAATTTGGAAACGGATATATGACAGGATGCACGTGCTTAGTATATGTGCTGTACAATCTGCCGCTGAAACAAGAGAGCTGGCATTTTCCCACTGCATCTCTTGACACGTTGTCTGGCTGGTGCACCACCTGTTGCTAAGTTGAAAGGGCATGTTTCCTGGTGTGACACTGGAGGGATCCGTCAGCACACCCCAAATCCAAGCCCTTGCTACAGTGCAAACAATAGTAATGCATGTAAAGCTCTGTATGGAAAGCGCTTTCTCTTAACTTGTGAGGTAAGTGAAGTGTGGATGTCTGAGGTACAATAATCTGTGCCTGGATCAAAGCACATTTAAACATTATTGAAAGATTGTCTGAGTCAGTGGTTTCCATATACATATTTCCCTTATTTAAACTGAATAGTTATTGCTTCATCTTTTGTTTACAGACCATAACATATTTGATGTCTCTTTTTAAATATATTTGGATTAATATGCATATGTCCAGCAACAGATGGGATACAAAGGCAATAATCAGAGCATTTTACCAAGGCAGAGGACACACCGTGATGTACTGCACATCTCGCGTTGGGCCTTATAGTGTAGAAAAACACAGACATTGGGATTTCTACTTGCCATCCTCTTGTCTTGTCCTGCTGGAGTCAGTAAATCCACATTTGGCAACTAGTGTGGAGTTTGGAGTGTTGAAACCTGCAATATTTGTCAATCAGCACACGCTTTATAAGCCGTAATATCTTTTAAGTGTAATTTTCCTATTCATCATTATGACATGCATCAGTGAAATGAATTAGTAAATGCATGAAGACAACAAAGACGACTAAGACAATGCTGATTGCCCCGTTAGTACTTTAGTTTGTGTCTGAAATATCCCTCCCTGCTGGAAAGACCGAGCCAGAGGCAATCACAGTAAATTGCAGGGGATTTTAAGGATGGTCTTGTTTGTATGTGTTTATTATGTCTCAAATATAGGAAAGCAACATGACAAAAGTGATGCTTCAAAACAAGTAAAATATGATCCAATAATTGCAACTCAACCCTGACACATAGCATCTCAAATGTGAGCAATAAACTGACGGGAGGATGATGAAAACTAAAGAGCACATTGTTCAATGTGTATTTCTCTGCCTGCTGTTGTCACATCAGATACAAATTATACACAGTGTGTGCAAAGTAAGTTCCTGCACATTTACATACGCACACAGAAGGGTACACTTTGTTTCTGAGATGAGCGAGTGGATGTCTTAATAAACTCACTGCTTCTCAGCTGGACACACACACACACACACACACACACACACACACACACACACACACACACACACACACATACATACATTCAGTACAGTCAACATTACAAGCTGCCCAGAAACACTGCACCAGATATCAGGCCTATGTGTGTGTGTGTGTGTGTGTGTAGAGTGTGACAGAGTGAAGAACTTTTAAATACAGTGCCAGAGCAGTACGCACCCCACTGTCCTGGCACCAACGTCTGGGTTAAGAACTGCCAAAACTTGACTACATCCATAGGATTCATCACCTCTCTCACTGCAGACTTGTCTTCGTCACTCCTCGGGTCTCGCAGTAAAACATTCCTTCCAGTATTTTACACTCACACTCCCTCTCTCTTCCACTCAGACCACTCTCCATCCTTCCTCACTTCCCCTCTTAGCCCTGCAACCCCACCTCAATTGGTGCTCTCCCCTTTCAGTCATTCTCTCACTACATCCCGATTGCTTCCTTCCTTACTGTGGGTGCTCCCCTCTGAACCGGGACACTTTAGTCTCCCACTTGAAAGCAAACTCTTCTTAGGTCTGATGCAAAAAGCCCAACACGAGGCTTCTACTCAAGAATGGCACTTCATTGAAATTGTATTCTGCCAAAAAATGCCTACTCAGAAACGTATGGAAAATTACAAATGATCTGTGTTAAACTTTGAGACTTGAACATTTCCTTTCATAAATTGCAAGCAAACTAGTGTTGCAAGGTATACCGATACTAGAGAAGTATTGCAATACCCATTTTTTTAGTGCCCTTACTTTAAGAATGACAAATGTAATTTTCAGTTGTAACTTGTTTTTCTCTTTGACTTGCAGTTCAGCTTTCTCAAATTTCTTTTGCCAGTCAAAAGTTACATTTATGGAACAGTCTTCCGAGACAGCCAGTCACAAAAATGGGGGAGGGCGAAAGAAAGTGTGAGGGTGAGAGGCAGCTATACTCTATCGGCGGGTATCGAGATTAAATAACGATTACAAGTGGATGGAATGTAGTCTGCCTTGTGTCACTGAGGTGGTTGAGGTCAGATAGCGAGAGGTGGGTCGTGGGTGAGGCAGGAGGTAGAAAATAAGCAGTGAAAGACAAGTAGTGCAGGATGAAAGACCTGGCCTCAAGAAACGAGGAGAAGAACACAGTGGGAAGAAAGTGTGGGAGAGAGGGATTAGCAGGAAAAAGTGCTAGAAGAAAGAGAGAGAGTGGCGGAGAAAGTGAGAAAGAGATACAGAGGGGGAGAAACAGGGAGGGAGGAGACGAGACAGGGAAAGCATGAGATGCCACAGAACTATGTTGAGGAAAGTAAACAGCTGTTTTTGAGTTGGAGACAGATAACAAAGACAAGTCTCATTATGGCTCATATTGTCCTCTAGGCTGCTTTAGAACCTTTCGAAGCTGTCATCATCAGTTTAACTGCTTCTCTCTCTCTCTCTCTCTCTCTCTCACCTTTCTGACAGCTTGGTGAGGGTAAGACTATGCTCCCGTAATTATGTCTGGCTTTTTTTTTTTTCTGTCTCTGTTTTCTACCTGACGCCCTCCAGCCGGCCACAGCAGGAGATCCAATTTAAAAAACAGAGCTGGTACCCCAGAGTGGTAATAATGTCTAGCACCCACTCTGTGGTGATGTACACGTCGATGGGTTTGAGAGTAAACACATAGTGGAGAGTTCGCAATCATCTGTCTGTCTGTCTATTAGAGATGTGCAGAAACGGCTCTGCTGTCATCCAAATTGTCATGTAAGCCCAAAACAATTTAAAGTCCCACTTCTTCTTCTACCTGTAGGCCATGTTGCTTTTTAGACTATGACTATCGATTATTTATGTGTTTTGTTTGTTTTCGTTTGCTTTTAGTAATTGTAAACGTTTCAATGTGCGCAGTACTGTCACTGAAGCAAGCAAAACTAGGTTTCGCTATCATCTATCTATCCATCTATCCACCTCTCTCTCTCTCTCTCTAGCCATCCATCCAGCTATCTAGTTGTTCCTGCCCACTCTTTCTCTACCTCTGCCCGTGGGCGACAGTGTTTCTTCCCCGTGATGATACGTGCGTGTAGGCATATCAGCATATGGCCTGTGATCGTACAGAAACAGACGCTGGTTGGAAGAACAATGCCATTAGTTGCGAGAACAATGGTTTCACACGCCGCAGTGATCGCTGCCACATTCTCACGGTTTTCGAAGCCAAGTGGGCCTCAGTTGCACACACACACACACACACACACATCACACAGTAACGACAAGAGGCACATTTGGTGTAATTAATGTGGCTGAATTTCTCTACTTTTTATATATAACAAACTTGTCCAGTGTTGACTGCCATGGTAAAAGAAACACTGACCAGTACGGCTCACAGGACGACAGAACAACTTTTCATTTTGGTGGCTTCAGCCAATTTACTGACACAATAAGCATGACATGTTTTGGGTGAGTTACTTTTTACAGACATGCAACAGAGTTGTGATGTCCCATGAAACAGTTGTGACAATTGCACTTACAGTTTAGAGAATGTTTGACAAACTATTACATTTCCATGTATGTATGTCATCAGGTTAAAATTGTTGAATGCTTTGTATCTCTATCTTTTTATCAATGCAGCTACATTTTTGAGTGGAAGTAACCTTCAGGGCTTTACATCTATTTACCAGTGTGCAGTTTGTGCTAAGCAGCTCACAGGTCGCTCTCCTTCTAGGCTACCTAGATAAGATAACCCTGACATGCTTCCCAAGTTTAAATTTACACAGGGCTAGGTCTCAGACGACACGCTGTTCCTCATTTAGTGCTCCAGTTTCAACTTCTTGGCAATGTGTGTGCCCCCACCACACACAAATTCCGACCCAGTAATAACTTCCTAAAACTACTCTAAAAAAATACAGTATATCCACACTTTATAATAGCACATTTGCTTATTTGAGTAGAAAGCTGCAGCAGAGAGTGACACGACAAACAGCACAGAGCAAAAGGTAGAAAGAAAAATGCGGCATCGCTTGGGAGCTGAGCTCAAATCAGTAAGACGCACCTCAGTTGAGTTCTTTACAGAGCTCACCATGTACTTGTCACCATCTCTGAATCTGGTATGTGTACACTGAGCCCACCAATACAGCAGTCCTGGGTCTTGTATTATTTAAGGTTCGA
This sequence comes from Leptoclinus maculatus, assembly GCA_032191485.1. Taxonomy (NCBI): domain Eukaryota; kingdom Metazoa; phylum Chordata; class Actinopteri; order Perciformes; family Stichaeidae; genus Leptoclinus; species Leptoclinus maculatus. The sequence goes on from JAVDOI010000002.1 coordinate 14,937,227, forward strand.
CAAGTCTCGACCGTAATCCTTCACAGAAATAACGCGGAACAGATAGTCAATAGTACTGTAATACCTGTAGCACTGTACTTTACAGTGAAGACATATTGCCTGTACAGTTGCTGGTGCTTTGAGTTGGTGCAGTGAGGCGTGACTGTTATTACGCCCAAGAGTGCCTGGAGAAAGTGAAGACCTCGTTGAAACAGAAGAGGCTTTAATAGCCCGTTTTCATCTGATCCCAAGAGGGAGTTTTGCTATCATGGATGCCGTTGGTCCGAACAGTCCTGCAACTCGGACGTGTATGCAAGCTTTAGTGGACGAATATGGTCATAATCTCTGAGCATGCACCCCCATCCCCCACCCACCTTCCCCTTTCTCTGAGAATAGTGAACATTAAAGACAACATGGACCTGGGAATATCATGGCACTCATAAAACATACATGGCAGATACACAGAGACACACATGAGCCATTCCCTGGTGCGAGAAGTATCTGCCCATGAAAAAACACACACTCAAAGAAAAGCTTGGTGTGGATGCACAACATCACCAAGGGAGGATTGTCTGAACGATGCTTCATTCTTTCTTTGATCATATGTCTCGTTATTCCTCCGCTTCAACCTCTGACTGTCGCTGATAATATATATTTTTGGCAGAACTGCTGTTTTATAGCAGCTGCTTCTGGATTAGGTTTTTGCAAGCATACTGATCTGATTACAGCACTAGATAGGGCAGCTTATGCAACATGTATGGCTCGCTACATATGGGGGATGTCTCTTTCTTTCTCTCGTGCTCTCCTGCTGTTTCTTCTCCTGTGTTCTCCCACTCTCTTGGTTTTGTTGGCTTCATACCCATATGGATTATATGACCAAACTGTAATTAGTTATTTTAAAGGTCTAAAGCAACAACAAACCACATTGTCCAATTGTAAAGCATTGTTTAACAAAGGGAAATTGAAAATGTAAGATATTATGAATGACCTGGGTGGCTGTGTCTGCTCTCTTTTAACCTGTCAACTAGAAAACGTTCTGTGTTCATCTGGTGGAGAGCTGGGCCGTAATGTGAATGTCAGCGTAGATTAGCATGAATAAAATGAGGCTCATGCAGCCTGCTATTCTTCCCCCAGACAAATACACACTTCTTTCTTCCCTTAAGCTCATATTGTCCATTTGTCATGAACAAGGATCCCTGCTATCAAAGCAAGCATGTCTCTTTGTGTTTTATTTTACTTGTCTCCGATTGTCTCCAATTTCCCTCCTCTTGTTACACAATTTCTCTGTAATTGAGGGTGGCACACAGACAATGTGTGTGCGTGTGTGTGTGTGTGTGTGTGTGTGTGTGTGTGTGTGTGTGTGTGTGTGTGTGTGTGTGTGTGTGTGTGGACTGTATGTGTACGTTTATGAGTATAATAGTTGGTGTCAACTACAGCAACCACTGTTGCACTGAAGTTAAAAGTCAGTACACACATTGTCAGTGTCCTGAGGATAAACCGTCTTTCTCTTCTGCAGAAATATAATTGCAATAACAATTGTTGTTGCCCTTTCTCTTTCGTTATTTTTTCTGTCATTGGCACTCTTACACAAACAAGGGCACATCAGGACTACAATTTATAAATACAGTCGAAATAATAATGCTGAGAAATGGGATCTACAATTAAGTGAGTAAAATGAATAGTATAAACCAATAAGAATATGTATTAAACACTTAAACGGATACATCGACCGCTTTCTAGACTAAACAAGTTATGTTTGTAGTAATATGGAGTAATATTGTGTGGAGCGTGGTCCATGACAAACACAAAGAACGGCGTTGCACATGCTCAGTAAGGGCAGCGGGTGAAGTAAGCATCGATGAAGACTCACTGTTGGAGGGTTTTAAAACTCAGTTGGTTTGGCCATTAATGTGTCGAACCCTCAGAGCGAACGCACAAATGGAGTGGAAGTCGGTCGGGAGAGGGTGTAGGGGCTGGATTGGAATTGGGCAAAGGTGTCATAGTTTGTTACTTTGTTCCTCCTCTTCAGCCACATTCCCACTTCCTCAGAGACTATCTATTGCCATTTTCCTTTCAACCACCAGATGTCCTCAGACTTTCCGTCCTTTCCCCATCACCTGACTGCCACACCCATCTACGCACCTGCATCTCATTGCATCACTCGCTACACACCGGTCCACTTTCTTTGTTCCTAGTCTTCATTGCTGTATGGAGGTTTTTTTCATGTGGTGCCACCTTTTGGACTCTCTGGTTGTAAGCTAATTATGGCATTAAATCATTGTACTGCTCAAGGCTGCCTGTCTCTTTTTTTCGGTCTTTCCCCTGCTCCCATTACCAACCCTGACACAAGGTACTGATAATTACTTCAATGTAGCAGCTTTATTAGCTAACAGACCCAACAAGTCGATTAACACTACAAAGAGTGGAAAGAGAGGATGTCGGGAGCCAGAAGAATATGAGGCAACGTTAAAAAGTTGAGTTGAGTCCTGTGATGTAGGAATACGTCGCGGGATGGGATGAAATTACACAGAAACATCTATAAATACAGAGAGAGCAGCAAATGGATTGGAAAGAACTGAGAAAGCGACAAGAGACATATTTACAGATTGTATCTTTGTACCTTCTCTCTGGCAGCGAGACTCAAAGCTTGAGCTCACTAATGGTGCAAATCTTGTATAAAAGGAGGAAAGGGCAAGTGATGTAACCTAATGTAAGCAGGATTAGTAAATACTGGACACAGGATATATATACGGGCACACTGACTGCCACGGTAACACCACAAAAAAGGAGTAGGAGAGGCAGGAACACATGCAGCGAGAGATACAGACATGAGAGTAAGTGAGAGAGTGAGATCAGGAGAAATAGAAAGAACCTATGAAGTATTTATTTGTTGATCTTTATCTTTGGCTATATGCAGGCTAACAGCAAGTGAGAAATTGGGCCAGTGCCCAAGTTCAAGACAGAGGTTCAGACTAGAGAGGTGTAGATGGATAGATGTGTGTCTCAGTAAGAATGTCTTCCTTTTCTGTTCTCTATCTCATTCTCCTTCCTTCCTGTTGAACGTTAATCAAAGCTGTGTAAACTGAATGACCATAAATGAGAGAGGAGAGGAACATGAGAAGAGGACATGAGTGGGGAAGGTATGTTTCACACTGCAGGCCTCATTACAATACAGAAAGTTTACCACACAGGCAGAGAGAAAAGTCCTGATTTACGTGCAGGCCTCTGCTAACGTCTAATAATATCACCAGGTCACTGCTATTTTTACCGTTTCTTCATACTGGCCATGACACAGTAGTTATACAAGGGTAGCCAAAGCATGGGCGGACACAGCAAAATATTGTGCAAATATTGTGCGCTTATGACTAATCGGTCCGAATTTAAAATCCAAATATTTGGACTGATAGTGACTCTAAAGACAACATCATCCAATTCATCAGAATCAGTAGGATTATGTCACCTGGAAGCATCAATGTGCACACCAATACACATACTCACAAACTGATGGAGCACGTAAACTCCTACGCTGAGGTTGGGGTTACTCAATACAGGCTTGGGCTGTCAAGATACTTGATAGGCAGCTGTGAAATGGCAACCAAGCTTAAAAGGGAACTTTGGGATTTTTCAACCTGGACTTTACTTTCCCATGTTTTTGTGTCTTTCCATAATTTTGTCAGACACGTATAATATCAATCTGAGCCTGTCAGTGGCAAAAACAAGCCCTTATTGTGGAAGTAAATTGCCGGATATACTGTAATTGCATCACAGCCTATTTAGTGGATGCCATCTGCAGCGTAATCTCTCAGTATGGACCAATTTCAAAAATGTTTGTCCCATTAGTCATTTAGAGACAAAAACATTTTTTAAAAAGTCCAGGTTGAAAAATACCGAAGTCATCCTTAAAGGAGAATATAAATCTGCATATGCAAATGATATGGTGCACAAAAAACTGTGAATCACCAGTCAGGTAAGAAAAACTGGGTATCAAAAAGGTAATTTGCAAGTGCCATTTTGGTTCCCAGCTGCCTGAAATTGCAAATGTACTGGTGGCAATCGAATCTAAACCTAACGGCAGTAACCTTTCATCCATTTGCTTTTCCAAGACAAAAAATACCCAAAAAGGACAATTTGCAGCCTCGTTGACATCTGAGATAATGGGAAAAACTAAGAAATACAAGTGGTGGATGTCAGTCAAAATAAGCTCAGAACTCATCAGTAAAACATGTCCCACACTTAATGAGACTCAAACTGTGAGGTCATGTAATGCTTTATTCTGTCAGCCCTCCACTGGTAGCACCCACATACATGGAGACACACACAATCAGTTCCGGACTGCTCTCGCCTCACACACATATAGAAATACATGCACACAAAGCCTAGTTGTCAGACACACAGACACACACACACACAGGCAGACATACCAGCGTCAGTAACCTCTCATCCTTCAGTCAGTCAGTAAGAGAAACAGATCTCAGTCAGATGTACAACTGCTAACTGTCTTTTCTTTCGTGGCATGTTGTGCAGGAATTTAAAAAACAAACACTGCCGTTGCATTTTTACACGCAGAGCATCCTGTTGCGGACATGGGGCTTTAGCCTTGGTAGGCTTGTGCGTTAAAAACAAAGAAACAACTGAAAATGATGCATTCCAGTGCTGATTTGGACGTAGATTACCATGGCAACAGTCAAAGCTTCAAAGCATTCGGGCCAGCCTTAAGTGTAGACCTTGACAAATGACAAAGACAAACTCCTGTTTGTGATGATGTACAAACATTAAATCAAGTGAATTTCCCTCAAAACACACACAACATGAAGAAACGTATACTTTCAATACTGCGAGGAAGCTATTTCACCTTGTCGTTAATTGGTTTCAAAGTGCCTTTAATCAAAGCTCTAAACCTAGAATGCAGCTTTGCTTATTGACTGAATGGTAAATTGTGGTTATACTGAACGCGTGAGCACTGTGTGCTACACTGCGTCGCAGTGCAACAGTTCCCTCAGGCTGTTGCTGTTACAGGCTGGTCCTCATTGGCATTCACGCCGCTGGCAATCACAAGACTGTGTAACTGCTGTGTGAATTGCCAGTTTCAGGTACTTGTTTGCTAACTTTGGCACCATGGGTTCAGCGATACAGAACATGGAACATACAACGCCACTGAAAGCTAGCAACTCCTTAGCAAAACATCAGCTTGATTTCAGTTAGTTTTCAGTGCACACATACTATGTTTCCTCGAGTAGAAAACCTAAATGCCGCAGTTAAGTGCAAGGATGAAGATAAGCTTTCTATCATTTCAAACTGGACTCATTATTAATGGCTACATCTGGAAGACACCATCACCAATGTTGCCACCAATAGCACCTGCGACATTCAAACCTGGTTCCCTGTCTCCTCCACTCGCTGCCTTGTTAGTGGAAAGTGGGCCCATTCTCTCCAAGAAACAATACTGCATTAAACATCTGACACATGCCGATGAAAGGCTGCGGTATCCCAGGAGCACAGCCAACATGTGACTGGAAGGAGCCGTATGCAAACACCTGAAGCGTTAAGCAAATTTTAACAACACTGTTAATGGCTCTGAGATCTTAGAGTGACAGGCTTAATGTCTCCCTCAATCTCATCAAGTAAGTCAATAATTGCCTCCTTTAATAGTCTATAACGTTTAATAGTTTCTCTGTTGGTTCACTGAAACAATGTTAATGTCTAAATATTCTCCGCTCGGAATGATGTCAGTGCCTATGGCTCACTGCAATCATTATTACTTCAACTAATAATGGTAATTTTACGCTGCACGCATTGTGTCTCCTTAATACCCTGTACCAGCTTAGAGGGCTCGCTTTTAAATGTAATTGCGTTGAGAATTTAACCTTTGGTTTTTCTGAAAAGCACTCACCCTTTCAGAAAGGTTTGGTTTCCAAAAATGTAGTCTTCAAATGCAAACTAATTTGTTTTCTTAAATAAACAAGAAAACAAAGGATGCATTTGCGTCACGATGTACTGGACAGTGCAATCCAGTGCATTTCCACCCACTGTTGTTGTTGCTGTTTTATGTTGTGCTGTACTGTTAGGTACACAAAGGCATCAGAAAGCTGTATTTGTTCTCCTGACAGGCTCAAAAAGCCCTATACAGTAGAGGGCCCTTTGAGGCCCTTTGAGGCTTCTACGCCTGTCTGGAGCAAAGCAATTTAAAATGACTGACTAACTGATAGTGCCGTCCTCAGAGGGTTTCACGAGTGGGCTAAAAGGCCTTCAGACATTAAAGGAAAGGGGATTTATTCATATAAGCAGTTGTATCACTGCCGGATGTAGCATACAGTTCACATGTTCACAGGGTCACAGTTACTGATTTAACAGGTCACAGCTGATTATATAGGACACACGTAATCACGTGGCATCACACATGAAGTATCATATTTACTAAGGGACTAACATCTGATTTCTTTAACTATGTGTACACATTACAGAGTCTCCTTGGATGAGGCTTTCATGAGACCCCTATCATATTACTGCATTTTGTTTATTGAAATATAAGGGGTTGGCTTTTGATTTTCCTTTTCAGCTTTTAAGGACTATGCGGTTCTGAACACAGGCTAACAGGCTAACCCTAAACCTTAAGCTAGGGAACTGTGATTACTTCCAAAAGCTGATGTAACGAAGGGGCCATTCCTGTAGTCGCTGCTGAGGATTCTTTTCAAAGAAAGAAGAATGAGCTGTTTTCTGTGATTCGAGGGTTTCCCGGTGAGGAGACAACACTGGGTCCAAGCTCAGAGTCACTGGTGGTGCATGTGAGGACACAAGTCATGCTACTCAATATGCAATACGGCCCTGTCTCACCTGGAGCACCCTAACACATACGTCAGGATGCTCTTCATTGACTTCAGCTCTGCCTTCAACACTATCATCCCCCATACACTGGTGCATAAACTCAAAAACCTTGGACTTTCTACATCACTCTGTTTATGGATTCTGGACTTTCTCTCTAACAGACCACAGAATGTCAGGATAAGGAACCGGACATCGACAACCACCATCCTGAACACTGGTGCACCGCAGGGCTGTGTGCTCAGCCCGGCCCTCTTCACCCTCTTCACCCAGGACTGCTCCGCCACATATTCCTCAAACACAATAGTGAAGTTTGCTGACGACACCACTGTGGTGGGACTCATCTCCAACAATGACGAGACACACTACAGACAGGAGGTCCAACATCTGGCTGAGTGGTGCTCGGACAACAACCTGGTCCTGAACACCACCAAGACCAAAGAAGTCATAGTGGACTTCAGGAGATCCAGGAAGACCACACCCTCTCCACTCTACATAAGTGGGGAGGAGGTGGAGAGGGTGGACAGTATCAAATTCCTGGGGCTCCACATTACTAAGGACCTCACTTGGTCCCTGAACACATCACACCTGGTGAAGAAAGCCCAGCAGAGGCTCTTCTTTGTGAGGAAGCTAAAACAAGCTGGCCTGCCCCCTGCACTTCTGGTTAACTTCTACAGGTATGCAGCTGCACAGCAAAGAACCGGAGGGACCTGGCCCGGGTGGTTAAAACAGCACAGAGGATTGTGGGAGTTACCCTCCCTGACCTGGACACTGTGTATGCTGGCCGCCTCCAGAAGAAGGCCAGCAACATCTGTACAGACATCACACACCCGGGTCACTCTCTGTTTGTTCCACTGCCATCAGGAAGGAGATACAGGACTATCAAAACCCGAACTAACAGGCTGAGGAACAGCTTTTTCCCCAGAGCGGTTTCCTCCATCACCCCCCCACCCCCACCCACCACCCCACCCAGCTCACACCGGACAGTGCTGCGGTGAAATAAAAATAGTCAATAACACGACACCTTAACTAAGCACCTTTGTCACTTTGAAGCCATTGATGCCTGTGTTTTATCTTGTATATATTTATCCAATGTCTTGTTTTAAATCTTCTTGTCTTAATCTTTTTTATACACCTTTTAACTGTTGCTGCTGTACTGACTGAGTCGCCAACTTAATTTCGTTGTATGTTTTTTACAATGACAATAAACATCCTTATCCTTAACATGTGTCCTCGAGAGAGAGGGATCGAGGCATTTAACAAAATGAGGCATCCTGGCCTGGGAGCCGTCTTTTTAAAGAGACGTCAATTAAACGTCACGTGTGGCACTGCTGCATCAGCTGTCCATTGTTTTGTTATAGTCTACCACTGTATTTAATTATCTCTGTCAGATGAGCATAACTGTGTTCATGACAACTTATATATTTAGTATCTATTCAATTCACAACTTGGCATAATGTGACAAAACTTTGGAAACAATTTCAACTACTGTGATGGCGTGCAGAGCAAAAAGAGTAAAGATGCAGGATGTCAGAACAATGGAAAACGTTTGTAATTAAGGATCTAAAATGCACTCGGCGCTCTTGTTGAGTAATGGGGCTCAGCAGGCCGACGTGCTGCTTCACCAGAAACATCTCGAAATAATTCGAGAGTTCATTTTAATAACATCTTAGTTCTGATACTAAGTTAAATAAGTTTGTCCTGGAAAGAAATAATCAATCATCCCTTCAATCGTGGATCTACAATCCAATCAGCAATCAGCACAAGCCTGATGAACGCTTTATTTTGTATTCTTTGTCTAAGACTTCTCTTTGTTTCCATTTATTTACTTTTTCAACAAAGCCCTTACCCTGTTAATGCCTTATTTTGATATTTAGATGCACAAATATGTCTGTGTTCTAAATCAGATGCCCTTAAGTGAACGCTACATTTTCTAAATAACTCCAAACAGTCTTTTGTATTCTTATAGCAAAGTTTCAATACTTGTTTATACTTATTGAAGAATATAAAATACAAATTCTTGGGTATAGTATTCTTGGTTTTGAGTTTTGTTTTCCTTTGGTGTGGATTAAACAACATGCTATTGTCAGGGACACTGACGACAATAATAACAATAATGAGAACCATAATGAGAACATGAAGGAAGTTGAGTTCGCTCTGCATTATATTCTTAGAGCGGCGAGATTTTCCTCAACGCCGGCACAGGCGGGGATCGAGCGGAGACGCAATAATTACAACAATTACTTCTTTTACTTTATCTCTGCCTGACACACACAGCACACTCACACATGCACACAGGCAGAATTTAATAGCTGTGGAAAGTGAAGTACTGTCAGCACTAATGACAGTGTTGCCAGTAAAATAAGTGCAATAAAAGCAGGGGAGATGGCATAATATATACCTGTGAAGACACTAACTAATGCTTTCACTCCAGTGCTTAACTGTACGCCAAAAGCTTCACACATACTCGCGCACTGCACATACACTGGTGTGAAGTCATGTCCATGACACATGCATGCAAATAGACACAAGAATATTTAGGCTGTTGCAAAGCAGAGCACATGTGTTGTAAAACTGATTTGAAGCCATCAGCTGCACAAACTCTAAGAAACCTCATCTTACAGTTTTTTGCAATTGCCAATTATTGAGACCAGTGACTCTAATAAACCTTTCGAACAGGTATGCTGAACCATAAACACATTGCCTGCTTTACACTGAGTTTAAATTCTCAAACACACTTGATGTAAGTAACTACACAGAGTTATCTACATTAGACACGTCATTCACAACTAAAACCAACGTGTGGTTTGTTAACACACATCATTGAAACACCACACTTGCACCCAGAATACACATGCAGAAACACCTGTATCCAATTAGACCTTATCAATCACAGCTCCAACACTATAAGTAGGATTTAGGTTTGCTCTTTGCTGTGCACAACAATGGAGACCGATTTTGGAGAGAGAATTGGAGGACTGTAATTACAACATCCTGTAATTACAGGATGTTTGACAGTGCAATACAGTAACTATGCATGTGTCGTCTTCAGTTAAAGTAATTGTGTCTTATACTGGTATGGGTATTGGGAATAAAAAATATTATAAGTATGATAAGTTTGTTTCCCCATTGCATTTGGGTTATATAGCGTGCTTGAAATGGAAATGCGAAAGACTATATAATAGTGTTTTATACTTAGTACATCAGTGTGCAGTTGGCATGAAGAAAGAGCTATATATTTGGTGTGTGCGTGTGTGTGTGTGTGTGTGTGTGTGTGTGTGTGTGTGTGAAGTTGTGATGCAAAAATACAAATATTAGAAGAGTTTATATCGTTTTAAATTAAGTGTTTGTGTAAGATATTTTGTGTATACATTTTTGTTTCTGTGTGTAGAGCTTCGAAAAAGTGGGTCTCGTTTTTTAAACAGTAATATGCAATAAGAAGAAAAAAAATGATAATAAAACAAAAATAATCTCTAACCTGTTGCCTCTCTTTGTTGCCTCCTCTCACTCTTCAGCTTTCTTTATCCGGACACAAAAGTGCTCCTTTCTGGCCACTCTGCTGTGTGTCCTTTATGAAAACCTTCTGATGAGGGAAGCTGCTTCTGATACAAGCAGGTGGTTGAGTTGGTTCTTTTGCTCTTCTTGTACTTGGTTCAGGTCCTCTGTGGTTCTACCGGCGCTGGAGACCAAACGGGGCCCGCTGCTGAAATTAAGAAAAATACAAATAAAAAGATGAACAACTAGAAGAATTTAACATTACTGGGTATTTTGCAATCAAAATAAATGATCACTCCTTATTGTTTCATTTGCATTTCTAATTCATGTAGTAAAATAAACGCTCATCTGCAGTTGCTTACTTCATTAAATTGACAAGCAATTTGTTCATTACCTCCATTTACGTTAACAAACCAATCTGAATGTTGGCAATCATGCTGATAATAACATTTAAAATGTTGCCTAAATGTCTACCGTATATTTAGTGTTCAAAAGGAATACCTTCTGGTGAAATAGATCTATCATTAATACAGACACATTGAAAAATAACGCATCACTCAGCACAACAGGATTTCAAAATAATAATACAAAAATGCTATGCGATATATAGGATGAAAATACTTGAGTTGAGACTACAGTCAGACGGAGAGAAAAAGGTCAGAGAGGAAGAGCGGAGAGAGGAGGAGAGAGGATTTTCAGAATCATACAGATTTTTTCTCTGCATCAAGAAGAGATGCGCACGAGAAACATGAGAAATAATACTGCTGCTATGCATCTTCCTATCTACCTCTCTATCTATCAATCTATGCCTTTCACCAGTCTATTTGTTACGCTTGCTCCATTTGTCCTCTTTTCTTTTTCTCACACTCCTTTTCTCTCACCTTACATTCCAGCTGCCGCGGTTCACTTGAATTAACATTACCAGAGCAGACAAGCAGGAAAACAATAATGATGATAATAATGGCTGATGATGCATCAGAAGGGTACATGGTGACAGATGGCTGGGTTTATAAGTGCTACTATATATAATGAGATGCTACCTATCTTCCCGTTTCAGTCGCGGAGCAGGACACCCGTCACTACACACCTCAAGCCGTCAGTACACAACATACTGCCTGTGGAAGAATAATTTGTGCAAATAACTGTCAGAGAAACTGACATACATGGCCCCCTTTTTTTTATCTACCTCTCTCTCTGCCTCTCTTTATCTGTCTATTTCCCTCTTTTTCTCTCTCCTTTCAGTGCATTCACCCTCTCCCTGACACACACACGAGCACAGGCATACCCACACAGACCCACACAGCCTGAATCAGTTAGGGTGAGCCCGGGCCGGCTGCCCCAAAGTGAGCTGAGCGTGACATCTCATTTTCAGCAGTAATACTGGGCCGGTCCTGCTCCTCCCTCACAAGTTAAATGGAGAAAGAGCGCTGCATTACACTTGATCATGACTTGGCACAGTAAGTAGAGATATGCGTGTGAGAAGCAAGAGCGCACGCCTCATGAAAACACACACACACATCATATGAGCTTTCACTCACTATACACCAGCGCACACTCGGAGCATGTTTTGCGTGCACCCTGCAGACACTGAAACAAACACATGCGCTTCTATTACATTACATTACAGTCATTTAGCTTACAATTCAGATTCTATCACAATTCTACACCGTAGGCAGGAGCAATTTTGGGGTTAAGTGTCTCGCTCAAGGACACATCAACATGCAACTAGTGGAGCCTGAGCCGGGGATCGAACCGCCGATCCTCTGATTGGCAGACACACAAGAGTTCAAATTTACTACTGAAACAGATTAGAAGTGTCTCCCCAGTGTGCTCTGTCACAACAGAAATAAGCTGAAACTAAAATATTCTAGACTAAGAAAAGACGCACAGAACCAGACCTCATTAAAGACTTGCATGTTTCAGCAAAATAAGCTTCACAAGAATAAAAGCACTGATCAAATTGGAGCACACTTGAGGCCTACTTGTTTGTGGTGTTCACATTCTTTTTTTCACCCCTAGACTTCATAATATGACTCTAAAAATATCATTAAAGAAAACAAATGTTATCTCATCTACTTTCCCAAAAACGTTTTTGTCATTTTGTAGGGATGTTTTTGTACTACCCGGTGTTTCTGTGACAGGGGTCAATATGGATTTCCTTGGGAAATTTCGTCTTAAAGGACCATACTAGGGCTGTGAGAATAAACATTTCCCAAATGTACTGCAAGTTCACGCTTGAACCATTTCAATTTTTTTAAATCCAAGAGTTTTCCTCTGAGGTTACCCTCAGGTCAAACTTGTCTTCTTTCCATCCAAGATGTTGAAATCTAATGGCCAGATTTATTTTCAATCTGATGGGGATATTTGCGCTCCCTGAAGAATAAAGTCTAGCATTTTGGGTGAACCCTCTGACCTTTAATGTCGAGGCAGCAAATTCCATCTGTGCACAAGAGGTCTGATCTGAATCTGCCAAGAAATTAAAGAGCAAAATGATGCTCTCTAGAGAATAAAACCTTTGGACTTCGGACAGTAACTCCATTGTATTTTGTTACCACATGGCTTTGCCTGAAGTGACGTAGTCAGGACAAACTTCAATTGTAACCCTACTTGTGTGAATCTCATTCTGTTCAACAGTCACATAAAATGCTTGATATTTGTAGTCTTTTTTATCACAGTGATGTATTGGATGGCCCTAGACTTCATTATCCCTCACCAGGCAATGAATTGAAGTAGTGTGTTTTCTATCTAGTCTCAATGGCACACGAATGGAATGACACCATGTCTGTCTGACTACTCCCTCAGCTTCCAGTGTGTATTTATAATAGCTAAATTATGTAGACACAAAACACATCAGTATTGAACCTAGCCCAAACATGTCACCATCCCTTATACACTTTTAGTGAGACACTCGCTTAAGCAGCATGGGCCCCGAAGGTACTTGGAGCTAGCTGGCTATTATAGCTTAGATTGAGTGTCAATATTCTTTCTTCTTATTTCTTCCCTCTCTTACAGATGTGCACAGTCTCTCTCCTTCTCAAACGTTATCTTCCTCTCCCACTCATACTGTAGTTACATCAAAGAGAAGCAGCTGCTGACACAATGGGAGGGTTGGAAGGGAATCAGTCAGCATTTTTATAGCCTCCAGACCTCATGGGTCCATGGGTGGGTTACGCCAATGGGTTACAGAATCTCATGTGTGTGGGTGGCTGTGTCTATATACTGTATATATACTGTATATATATATATATTTTTGTTTTTATTTATTTATTTATTTTTCAACTGAAATTAAGCACTTTAATGTTTAGTATATGTCAAAGAAGAGGGGACTGGCAGACTGGACAAAGCGAAAGTACTCTGAACTTCATTCTAACTGCAGTTCAGAGCAGCAATTAGAGAGGAAATGAATGTCAAAGCATCATTTACAGTGAAATGATCTTTAAATATTCGGTCCTGTACTTTGCATGACTGTCACAACTACTGTATTAAATAACCCTTATAGTGATTGGTTGAATATTCAGCCTGTCAGAGCCAGATAAAAATAATATTTAAAAAAATGAAATTTGTTAACAGTTTGTCTACATGTCCGATGTTTTAATGGACCATGGATGTCAAGAGTGTGAATTAATATTAATTGCTGCTCATTGCTCAACTGGAGTTCAACTAAAGCATGAAAAGTTCACTCACTTCCCACCCACTCTGCAGAGTTACGGTCCATATTACACCATCCACAATTTCACCTACATTTGGCCTTTCTCTTTGATTGTTTTTCTTTTTAAATAACATCGTACATGTTCTGGATGAAATCTAATCTGTGTTTACTACTGAAATATTTGAATGTGTGTTTAGGTTGGTTTTGGTTGGCCGGTCTGAGTCATAATGGCTGATTTTTATTGCCAGCGTGTCCCTAACGGCTCTGTGCCTCTCTGACATCTTTATATCCCACATACTGCTCACTTCAGCAGTCTCACACAGAGTGACACAAGCATTCTGCATATATATATAAAGGCATCTCTCTCACAGCATGGAATAGAATTAGAGTGTTATGGAGAAAGGAAGAAGTAATTAGAGAGGAGGACCCAGCACCATGGATGATCAGCTCAAATCTAAAACGGACACTAGTATGCTCCGGGCCGGCCTGCTGTTACATCAGGCTAGCATTATTCCCTGTAGACGGGTGCACAGTGGTCATTACGCTTAATTCTTATCAGCATTACTTCAGGTGTGCAATGTGCCACACTATTCCATGACTATGAAGAAATCATAAAATGTTAATCATTGGAAGGCCTTTCCCCCCGTCGCTTTGGCGTGTTCAAAATCGTGTGAGTAATATTAGGAGTCTGCAGTCAGCTGTATGTTCTGAGCCGCTTACATCTGCTATGCTTTGCTGCACTTCTGTTTCTAATTTCAGACAAATCATTTATTGAGCATGAGAAGGTCTTGACTTCTCCATCTGTGTCTTAGGATGCAAACATCTCTTAATTATGTTGACACAATGCATGAAGATATGACGCATTGCATATACATGCAAACTTGGATCTCACTGTATATTAACTCGTGGTGCGTTGAAAGAGCAGTGAAAGATAGCTAATTATGCCTGAAATGCTTCCACTTTGCTGCATACAAAGTTATATTCTAATCTGTACTCAACAGGCAAATAATGTAGCAGGAAATCTCCTTTACACATGAATAAATAAAGACATCAGGCAGTTGTGTAGTGTTCGTCTGGATTCCCATTTGTAATTTGATTATGCAAACATCCAATTATAATGCCTCATCCTTTGTGAGATCATCAGGACAAGAAGGCAGTTCAGAATGAATTTGAAACATTCTGTTATACTTATTTTTACTGCATGCTATGAAGCACACTCTATGCCAACATACAGTTTCCTGTCCGGCCTAACAAAATCAATATATGTAATGATGCTCTTACCAAATTCATGTTATCAAATTGATATGTTTGGTTCAACCTAAACTCCATAAACAGATTCTGACAGAGCAGACTTTGGTGCAGGTAAACAGTCCGTGTGGAGCGCAAGAGAGGCGGAACGCATTAGCTGAAATGCAAGCTTTTTATTAGCTTAAAATTAGCTTATTGGCTACTTGTGAAATAATCCAGCCCCCAGAGACTTATCGGTCATCAGACCAATAGCCAATGACTTCTGAGATTGAGTTCAACCAGAAGTGCACTCCATCCGCTCAACACACCGTATAAAATATCAGTCGCTTCTATGTGTGCATCCATGCTCATAACCAGGCCCTATGAGGCAAAAACAGTCAACACTATTAAATTGTTTTAATAATGTAAAGACATTGAGGCCGCCGACAGACGAAGACAAAGGTTTCTCAATCTGAGGAGAGCAGGTGTGTGATTCGAGAACCAAGGTGATGTCGCAAAGTCTTTGAAAGCAGGTGGGCCAAGTGAGCAAACGGTTGAGAAGGAGCGCCCATCTGGTAAATGTGTCACTGTCGGATAGTTAACGATGCCAAAGGCTGAAAGACATTTTAGAGAACTATCTGTCTGTTTCCTGCTCGTTTCACAAAACTCACTTTGTATACGAGACAGTTGAAATGAGGCCAGTTTCATTAAAAATAAATGATGAATAAACAGTCTGCATTACTGTTTTCAATTATCACCAGAAGAACAGCGTACCAAGACACCTCGACATTGCTGTAATTAAACTAAACATAAACTAAATTTGCCTATTCCAATTATTTATTATTTGGGAGCAGGGAGCTGGTAAACTGACAGTATAAAAATAACTTTATTGTGGTATAAAGTCCATAAAGTGGGAGGACTGGAAAGGAAGGAGGACTGAAACTGAGGTTCCAACAAATACTGTCTATCTCCATTGCCCACCCATCTGTCTTTCTGTCTCTGTCTTTCCTTCAAGGCGCATGTGTCCTTTCTGCCAGGCAAAATCTGCCACCGAGGCGCCTAACTGCAGAGCTGGAGGCTGGGTGAGACGGAAAGAGAGAGAGAGAGGGAAGAGAGAGCGAATAGGAAGACAAAAAGAGCATCAAGGATAAACATTAATGTGCCAAAAGATAACAAACTTCACATCGGAAACTGCTGTAGACAGATGTTATTCATACTTTTTGCATGCTTGTGTGTGTGTTGAAGTGTGCTTTTGCATGAATCTCTTCTTCCTCAAGGTAGTCTGCTGAATCATCAGTCTGATTCATAGAGACAGAGCATAACGCATCATATTGTGGACACCATGGCCAGCGGAGGAGAAAACAACCGCCGCCACAATATGCAACCGAGGGCTGAAACACTAACAAATGCCTGTGGCTAGATAAAAATGTTAGATTTCAGCATTTCAAAGGAATATTTTAGCACCCTATGTCTACCAGGGGTGCAGTTGATAACAAAAATTAGCTGTTAGCAAGCTCATTTTTGCTATGTGTTAGCAGGCTACTGTAGCTAGCCAAGGCAATTGCAAACATATTCCTGCATAGCTTCTGATGTATCCACATTCCACTGTAACACAAAGAGGAGTTCAGGAGCTTATAGAAACTTAATTCTGGGATTGTTTACTCTGTTGGTAGTTCATCCCACCATACAGCAACTTTTAGCCATTTTTATGTTGTTTGTTAGCAGATGAAAGTCCTTCACACAATACAAAGTCAATGGAGAGCAATGAATTGTTTTTTTGGTCAGTAAATGGTTGTGAGTACATAAAAAAATAATGTTTGTCTCTGTGGATGTTCTTGTATGTGCATTCATACATGTTTAATGTGGCTGGGCGAGAGTAATGCTGGAGTGTAATGCATGCTGGGATATGCCTTAGATAAATCCAGAGCACAATGCACCGTATGGACAAACGTATACACATGAAGATTTTTTTTTCCTGATGCTGGCATGTTTATGTTTACACACCTTTTTAGAAGGCAAACAGCCCAAGTCTTCCATCTTCATCACAAGCTCTCCTCTGCATAAATGAGTATCCATTCATGTTGTCAGCTATGCCTGTGAACATAAACCAAAGGTTTTCTACCTCTCTAGGGGGATGAATAACAAATCTCTGAGGGGTGGTGATACTGTCAGGACAAGGTTCGATTGGTTTTTGAAGGCCTACCCTGAACCTTCCACTTAGCACTTACTTAGCATTTATTGTATTCATACTAGCTTGTTGCACTTATTGTATTCGTATTGTTTTGTGGCACTTATTGCATTCGTTTGTTTCTGCACTGTACGTTGGCTCTGGTTTATGCTCTTAGATGCTTGTTTGAAAAAATGAGATGTATTTATGACTAGTAGTTCTCTCGAAAACCGATTTTGAATATACTTATTGTAAGTCGCTTTGGATAAAAGCGTCTGCTAAATGACTGTAATGTAATGTAATGTAATGTTTTATAATTTTATTTTCAACAATAGTAAAAAAAGATCAGGGTCCGCTGTGATATTATGACAGAAGCATCCACTTAGATGGCTAAGTATATTAGTGTTGGACACAGCACATACTACTTTACTAATTCCTCAAAAGCAAAAGTAATTGGTTGCTCGTTGCATTGCCGTCGTTAAGTGCCTTTAGAGAAATCCAAATCCTCCACACACCCACATACAGTATTCTGTATTTAAACACATGCAGAACTAGAAAACATGATATCATGGTTTAACAAGCAGTCAGCCTGCATTTTGACGGTATTTAACGGCAGCTAGCTTAATGTTAGCCATGGTGACAGCACGTACAGAAGTCTCACACTCACAGCGAAGACCACAGATGATTCCTGAATGGCTGGTTATCAATGGCTGGGTAACAAGCTAGCTAAGAGGACACATATCATATACATAAATGACCGATACCATGAGTCAAATGTCAGCGAGTAAGTGCCGCCCTTCACCTTCAGCCTCTGTGCCAAGCTAACAGGCAATGAAACGCTACTGCCTGACGCAGATGATGATGCAGCCAAACAATGGTTTTGTTTTGTCACAGTTCTTTACGTTGAAAATAATAATAGATGGATAATCATTTGGTAATAGTAAATAAATAATGTCAAGTAAAAACTTTAGTTATTATTATTTGGGGTTAAAGTTAATAGCATACATCGAAAAAGAAGAGAGATCTGATTGCAACCATTATATCAGTTATAGAGAGGACATATTCATTGTTTTTATACTAAATTCAGGCAAAGAAGAATACATGCTTTGTTTTAGTCAGCTGTTTTCCATTTTACTCTGCTATCCATGCATTCACATCTGGAGATTGTGTGATATTTTCGGGGGATGTTGCATAAGAGACATAATCTCTTATCTCTTTTGTCGCAGCTGAAACAATCGTGTAACAAAGGAATCTGTGGTTTAGTTTCCAAGTGACATTCTTTGAATAACTATTTGTTTGTGAAAGCTGGGCAATTATCTGTGCCTGAAAATAGTATGCTTGTTAATCTTGATAAGTTATTTCTTCTGCAGTGACATTAATGTAATTTGTGACTTAAGATTGTCTGCTTTAGGCTGAGGCTACCGCAGGTGTGGGCTGTTTGCTGATACATCAACGGTTAAGGATTAATCCTAAAGAACATGTCTTCATATATGTACACTGACAAGCCCATTACCTCAAGCCAATTTTATTTTAAGAGAACAAAAACAAGAACTCTCTGAGAAGATAGATTAAAAGAAATCCTTAGAACATTGTCTTCTCGACTCATTGAGTCTCTCAACGACAACACATTCACATTTCAATTACTATTCATTTTATGTTAGCTGTTAACAAAGATTTAACGTACAGGACGTAAATTATCACAACCTTTTACTTATGAATAAAAGAGTGCTAATTTTCGGATACGAACCACAGCACTGTGCCACACGCACATTATCACGCATACTCGTCTAAGCTTTCGTCGCCTGGCTGGTGGATTAAGTGTGAGCATTTGTGAAATCATTTGAACCCCTAGGGGTGTGAAGAGGAGTGTAGTAGATGGTGTGTGTGTGTGTGTGTGTGTGTGTGTGTGTGTGTGTGTGTGTGTGTGTGTGTGTGTGTGTGTGTGTGTGTGTGTGTGTGTGTGTGTGTGTGTGTGTGTGTGCAGATACTTGTGTGCGTCACTGTGGTTATGCGTGCAATGTGGTGTGTATTTGGCTTAGGTTTGTGCACATTACACAGCATATGTCTGCAGTGTGTCTGTGTCAGTGTATTCAGATCTGCCGTAACTACAGACCAGTAAAACTAGCAGTAAAAGAAGTTTTAAAAAAAGGTGCTGGAAAATGAACCTTCCTTGGCTTGTTTTAACAGAGGATGTACAGCAATCAATAGTATTATTGACCGTGGGGAGAGGTAGCATTTGTTTGACTATCGATCACTCCAAGCCAACAGCGTATTTCTACATTTGAGCCTCCGTGACTCGAGACTCTCCGCCTGAGAAGCTGACTAAGCATCACACAGCATCTGAAGGAACCTGAATGGGAAAAACTTAAAGGTGTTTTGTTTCTTGTTGTTTTACTTTTCAGGCATGAATGAAGGTACACACATGAACACACTGTCAGAGTTTACTCAGTTTGTATTTAAGACATCTGTGGGCATACTAAAAGCAGCTCCCGAGTGCAGATGTGTGTCTGCAGGCTGTAGGTTAGGATGTGTTTCTAATCTCTAATCCCCTGGAACAAACTGAATTATTCTGCCCTCACACCACCTGTCTGTCTACCAGTGCAACAGTACATCTATAAGTACTGTGCTTAAGTACAATTTTGAGGTACTTGTGCTTTACATTTCATGAAATGTTATACTTACACTACACACTACGAAAACACTACATGTATTTGACAGTCATAGTTACTAATTACTTTGAACATCAAAGTTAAACAAAATGTAAAATATAACGCTTTTATAGACTTAAGTATAGTTATGTCTTATGGTGTAATGACATATGCTAATACGTTCATCAATTCAGGTTGGTATGAACATTCCTTTGCTCTCTGTACTATTAATAAACATTCTGCTTCAAAACCACTCAATTTAAAATCAGGCTGATTCTGGACACATTCTGCTGGGCCAGACATTGAAACATTGAGTTTCTATAGGCCATGGCACACTTAGAACAGATGCTTCAGTAGAACATACCAGCAGGTACTCATCCAACTAAACTGTGCCTAGACAGACACACACACACGCACACTCTAACACACACACAGGGACAATAGAGATACCGTCTCTCTGCGAGTGGTTGACAAAGCTAAAATATTTATACCCAGATCTTAGCAGTCTGTACTGTACTGTGTCTCTCTCCTTCTGTAAGAGAAGGAGAGAGACACAGAAAACAACGGGTGAAGAGAGGGAAAGAGGGAGAGATTCAAGACGAGAGGCAGGCTACAGAAAAAGAGGGCGATGGAAAGTGTGTGTGTGTGTGTGTGTGTGTGTGTGTGTGTGTGTGTGTGTGTAAAAGGGAAAGCAGAGTGATAACAACATAGAGTGAAAGAGAGAGAGATGAGTGTGCAGCACAGATGCCAAATTAATCTAGGGCAGTCCAGAAAAAAACAAGGCATTATTCCAAAATCCACTTCGTATGTGTGTGCAAGTAATTGTATTTCTATATTTGTGTGTGTGTGTGTGTGTGTGTGTGTGTGTGTGTGTGTGTGTGTGTGCGTGTGTATGTGTGTGACAATGTGTGTGGTGTTCAAGCAAATATGCAAGTTTCTGTCTAATGTGAGTGCTACATTTCAGGGGCTGAAAAACAAGTATACCACAATTACCTTTTTGCTCAATCTTTGGGCTTTTTATTCATCACTTTTAGCAATTACAGTGCTCCGTGCATAACACCCACTCTTCTTCCAGCATGTTATGCCTCTCTCTCTCTCTCTCTCTCTCTCTCTCTCTCTCTCTCTCTCTCATATACCCGTAGCAAGATTTATTTATTTGTCAAACTCTAACACGGAAGGATTTTGTGTATGTGAGCATGGGTGTGGGTTAATAGGGGTGGGGGGGTTGGCACAAAGCAAAGATGATGGCAGATGGTGTCCTTACTTAACACACATACAGTACACACAAACACACACACACACACACACACACACACACACACACACACTGAACACTTACTAGACAGCTATCCAGAGAATAATGAGCGCACACGTAACATGCATGCCTCATAATATACACACATGCAGGTTTCTGCAGACGCTTTGTCAACCTCACTGAATCAATCGGTTCTGTTTACATGTATTTGTTGAAGTTTTTGAAAAGTTCTGACAGATTCCAAAAATGGTCTATCATGTCATTATGCTGTTAACATATACTATACCTTGCTTACTTTGCTGCTACTACTTTCACACCACACCACCACGATTTTAATTGGTCTTATATAGTTCTTATTTTTATTTCTTTTCTTTTTTTGCAGCGTCCGTGCAAAACCTGCATGTTCAGAACGGGCTGAATGCTTGGCTTGTGGTGTTGCTGCTTGCAGCTTTCGCGAGAATCCTTCATACGAACAACTTCACACTCGACAGTGTGCTTCCTTGGCTCCTCAGCAATGCACCTGTCATGACATAGTTGTGTCACACACCCAGTTGCGGCTACTCAGAAACACAGGTGAAACACACTCTGGTTCACGGGGGGAAAAAAACACCCAAGTCGCAGCTCGTCATGGTCAGAAACATAGGTGAAATACAGACAGAGTCACAGACAGAAACATCTGTGAAATACACTGGTTCACAGGTACAAAAAACCAAGGCCAGACTTTTACATTATAAAGTGTGCAACTGCCTGATGCCCCCAACTAAAAGGGCCTCAAACACCTATAGATTTATTGTGATGTCTAGATATGAAAATTATTGATTTACTCCAGGTCATTGTCCCGAAAAATAACTTACAAAAGGCCCCGAAACCACGTAAAGAAATATGCAACTCAACTGGGCTACTACTTCCTGTGTACTTCTACTTCAGAGGAAAACATACTAACACGTTTACCTGACGGGGAGACGGTACGCCTATTGGTAACATTGCAGATTAAGATTTTACTCACAAAATATATTATGATTTAAGATTGAAGATTTATTCCACCGAGGGGCGGGACTATCCCGTCGTGCTCCTTGACTCCAAGTGAAGAAAAGTCCGGTTGCAGAATCAATGTAGCGTTAGCATTGATTCTAGCACGCTATATGCAGCACACAGCAGCAAAAGTGAGCCGCAGTCAATGAGCCTGCAGACGACAATTTAGAACACGTGTGCGCTGCATGCTTGTATATTCAACGTTTATCAATATTGACGCGTGTCCAAATTACTCCAAACTGACACTGCACTTCCTTGGGTCTCGAGCAATACACGGGCTAAATGCGAAGAATTCCTAGATTGGATGACAGATTTTATATATACTACCTCCAAATTTTCCTTTTTTATACTTTCTTATCTCTAATTACTTCTGTCCACGTGCTGCTGCAACACCTGCAAATCTCTGGGGATCAATAAAGGCTAATCTCATCTCATATTTATTGAAATTTTGCGTTTCAGTTTTAATTCTTCGGCTCACAACTCAATTCAAAATCGATTCCGAATTAAAATGCTTTCACTTTTATCACCTGCTATTTTTGTAAACCAATTTTTTTTTTACACAGTAATATGTGCTCATTATCGCCAAATACATTTTAAATGGCTCCAATTACTTGAACTATATAAAAGCTGCATACTCCCACACATTTGACTTTATGGGTCATTTTTTTCCGTCATATGGCGATCACATTACTGTGCACTGAGAACATGAGTAAACCATTCTGTGTACGTTCATAGTTGACTGCAGTCTGGAAATAGCAACCCTAACAGAAACAGCTGCATGTTGTATGAGTCATGTCAAGCTCCTTCTTCCTCAGGAGATTATTAAAGCCAAATGCGTCCGAACGCTTGGTTTCATCGCAGATCAGACTAGTTGAAATAACTTGTTCTCCTTCAGAGCATCATGGAATAATTTGACTGCACTACATCAACACAGCACAACGTTCCATCTATACTGTAGCGCTTCTTTCGCAAAACTAAAATCGTATTGGTGTACATGAATTTTTGATTTGATTTAGAATTTGAGAGTTTCAGAACCAATTGATTCCTCCATTCATTCATTTTTCCAAATTGTACAGTATAAATTGGGCTCTGATAGAGGTGGGAAACAGTATTTCCATTTGACGTATACCATAAAAAGCAAACATGGCATCTTGGGTTTGAATAATCTTTCAGGTGTAGCATCCTATATCTTAAAAGTAGTGTTGAAACACACTGATACAGATGTATCCCGTATGTGATTCCTTCATACAGTACTTCTACATTTGAAGAAAACTAAAATAAAAAACGTTGGAGTATATTATGGTAAAACAACCGTTCAAGCATGTATTGCCAAAGTAGCACGTGCAGCATTAGTGTATGTGTGCAGGAGGCTATATAAATGTGTGTGTGTGTGTCTCTGATGGCTGTTATACTGCAGATATTCACAGACCCCAGAAAACTGAAGGGACTGAAGGGAAGACGTGTGTCCATGCACACGTCTAAGCACTGCATGCACGCTGCTTCTGTATGTCACCACAAGAGAACCAACACCTTCCCTCATGCAGACAACGCATTGCTGCCCCCCCCCCCCCCCCCCCCCCCTTTCTTCTTTCTGCTCAACAGCTTTTCCCCGTCGAAAACATTTTGTCAATGTCAGGTCACTTTGTCACTCCAATTACAGCCATAAAGCGCTGAGCTGTGAATCTATCAAAGTGTAAGATGGAATCCAGAACCATCGGCTGATTGCCCTCGACATAAAGGGCAATGTTGTTCATTGAACAACATTGGTATTTGTATTCCAGTGATTTCCTAAAAGGTGGTTATCAACCCCCTGCATTGCCTCCAGTATTTCCCATGGATCCACTTGGCTAGTGAGGTAATGAAAAAGAGTCTGCCTATGCAACAAACTGACTCAATTCAAACGAATGAATCCCCAATTGTAATGTTTGATTCAAGCAGGACTGAGGTGGCACATGTGAAGTCTCTGCTACTCTGTACATGGCACTTTGAACTTAACACTGGGCTGAAAACACACTGGAGTCTACAGATCACCATCACCCTTCTTCCTATCCATTTCACAGTTCAGCTGACATGAGACGTGAGCGTACCTGCCGGATGCCATTCATGGGGTTAAGGTGTTGAAGATCTGAGGTTTACTAACTTCTCATTACTGACTCTCTATTCTTTACATCTGTTTCTTGTTTCCTTCTCTTTATTCCTTCTTTTCCAAGCCTGCGGCTGTCCACTCTCTCTGCGCTCCTTTCACATTTCATCCTCCCATGGAACACAAAACAGCGGGTTCCCACCCCGCAAAACGTACAGCTAATGAACAAAACCTGCAGTTGCTGTTGCATTTCTGACACCTCATCAGCGGATCGCTGTCTACCACGTCTCTCAGTCTCTTTCCCAAGGGGACCTATACCACAGGTTCCTGGCAGTGACGGAGTGACGGTTGTTGTGAAACATGACTGTCGTATTGATTGCACAGAGCACTGCAACAGCTGTTAGGCTGAAAGAGAGCGCAGTGTGCTACGGCCAAGGATGTGATGTGGAGGAGTGAGCAAAGTGTGAATGTCTCCCAAGGGTTATCCCTCTCACGATCGTAGCATAATCCCTCCTGATGGATACAGAAATCAATTTGGAGGGTGTGGCCGGGGAAAGGGAGGTGGAGCTGGTGGAGAATGCTAAATATTTGAGACTGTCAATTGACAGTCCTGATCCTTGGAATATACACTTAGCATAAGAAACATATGAGCAGAGAGGCTAATTAGAGAAAATGCCCATCCCTATTTTATACAAAATACATTTGTTTGTCAGCATGATTACTGAAAAACTACTCACCCAATTTTCATGAAACCGGGTGTAGCATGGGATACATCCATTACATTTTTGAGATCCAAATCACGGGGGAGCTAAATTCATAATTTTTGTACTTTCGTTAAAGTTGCAAATAGGGCATTGGGTCCTGGTGGAGGTCTGCACTCTCCGAGTTCCCTTCTAGAGTAGTTATGACTGAACCAAAAAACTGCAGTGAAATAGGACAAACATCTCTGGTTTAAGCAGACCTTTTACAGCATCGGTGTCATTAATACCTTGTAGTCTATGTATTAAATGACTCGTCAATCAACCTGTCAACCTGTCATAGCAGGTTTCAATCCCACATTTTGAATTCAGTTTGTGCCTGTTAGGTTACATTGTGTCTAGAACATGAAAATGCTAACGGCAACAACTCAACAAAGACAGTTGTTGACGGTGAGAAAGAATGTGGTTCAGTGACATAGTGAGAGGGATAATGAGTGACAGCCACCGTCTGCTTTATTAGTCATCAAACTACACACACTGCGCATAACTATAATTATATAAATAGGTGTGTTTGAATGCCAGCAAACACATTTTGTTGACACTTTAAATCGGTTACAAAATATCTTCAGAATCTCACCCAACACATCAGCATATACAGAGCAGCATTCCATCACTGCAATCCACCACGTCAGGACCATCATCCATTTGACCTGCATCCGAGTGCAAGGCGAATTAATTAGGTAAGCGGGGCTCTAAGTGACTTGGCCTCTCACTGCACCGAGGTCGGGAAAATATAACGGCACTAATGGCTCTATGTATGAGCTATTCAATAGCTACTCAAAATCCTGCCATTATGGCTATCAATTGGCCCAGACAATTAGTAGATATTCCTGTTAATTCTTGAGATGTGAAGCGAGAGACTGCTGAAACATTCCTAATTACAACTGCCATGCCATCCATCAGACTAAATGATGCTGTTGATTGGTTAACTGATGAATATACCAGCAAAAAAAATAATATCAAGTTCATAACATGTGATTTTTTTTCTTGTTATACAAAGATATTTGTAAGGTTATCTTTGGTGGCAATATGTTTTAGATGGTCTTTCTCTATATGTAATTCATATGTTTCTCTTTGCTGCATCCTATGTTTATGTTGCTGCAGTAACACAGTCTTTCACATTGGCATTGTTGCTATTGTTCTTCTTTTTTTGCTCACTATAGTAAACACCCCAACATCAGTTAGCATGTCTTGGTTTTCACACAAGAGAAGCAACCAAGGAGAAAATTGCACTTCAGGTTTCTTGCAGTATAACATCCATCACCTCTTGAGAGCAACCAACAGATAGCGCTATGGATTCCCAGAATTATGACTAACGTAGTTCAATAGTATTCTGATGAACTGAAGATTACATAGCAACAAGGCAGCGGGTTTGGTAGGTGGGTGGTCATTATTTAGGTCTCCCAAGCCTGCCTCCCCTACTGATTTCCTCTCATCCTTTTTCCTGGTACACAACTGATCTGTGATTGCAATTGATTGGAGACTGCTCATCATTCCTCCACGGGGGAACATCAGGAATCATAGACACCAGGAGGCAAAGGATTTAGGGGCATAAACAGAATGGGACAAATAAATGCAGTGGGTGAAGACAGAATAAAGCAATCAGTGAAAACCAAAGGCGCGTAGTAAAGTAGGACATAAAGTAATGTGCTGCATTGTAGCTTGACGTGCTTTCCTTCGTGTATTTTTTTCCTCAATTCAAGTGGGTGTGGCCAATGATTGATGGGGCCATGCAGGCTTAGGCATGGATGGTTAAGCCACTGGAAGAGGTTTTCCTTATTGACTGTGGTGAGAGCAATTCACTGCGCTGTTTAAGAAGGAATCCACCTACTTAGCAAACCGATAGACCCCTCCGTCATTTTCAGCACAACCTGATGGAGCACTTATTAAGTATTGATCAATCACTGATTTGAGAAACAGCCCTTTCTTATTGACATTCATTTCTTTAGTTGAAGACCAACATCAGTTGACTGTGGCAGGTTTCTTGACAACTGAATTGATTTTAAATGAATCTATTCTCAAGCTATAGAACTCAATGTAATGGCACTTTATTTATATTTATTTGAACCGAATTGTAGACATATCTAAAATACATTGAGTCACAAGTGGCCCTTTAATAGAATTAATTTTGATGGGTTTTTTTGTGCTGGTTTTCAAATGCTCCACAATTAGTTCTAAATTCTTGTATAAGAGTGAAATAAGTGGCTGTGTTAACAAACACGAATATGACATCTGTCTTATTCTAGACCAACACTCAATATTTCCTGTGATTGCTCTTTAATCACCTCAGTGAAGAAGTGCACGCTACAACTATGATGCATGCAGATCACGTTCAAGCAAACTCTTGTCACATCTTACAATCATGTAATCTACCCCAATATGTGGCGTTTTTGCAGCCGACCAAAGGCCGTCTTGCGCTCTGTCAGCACAATGCGCTGTCGGTGCTGAACCACTGCACTCCGTCCACCGTGCTCTAACGTCCAGGACACAAATATCGGTTGGTAGTAGACACTTTTGACCGTCTACAGACACAGCCCGTTAATTTAACCATCACTGACAGATCATTGTTGTATGTTGTTCACAGTCGCTACGTGTTATCTCGTGCCTGGCAGTCGAAAAATGTGTGGGCGAGGGAATCTGTGAGGTCCATCGGTCAGTAGTCGGACACTGTTGCTGCTGCTAGGAAATCTCTCTCTCTCTCTCTCTCTCTCATACACTCACTCACTCACTCACTCACTCACTGACTCTCACGCGCGCACGAGCACGGCAGAATTAAAGGCAGCTGACACCGAAGCCCTCATTGCAGGTAAAGTGTGGCGCCTGTCGTGCGACTGAGTAGTCAACACTGCTGGAAAGCTGGGCCATTCACCCTCAAAAACACAGGCTAGAACACACACGCGCGCGCACGCACCTACACACACACACACACACACACACACACACGCATCACCAGTTTTATCCCCTGCGTGATTCCTCCCTCGATACTAAATCCCTTCTCTCACATCTGTCCATGTCGCCTACTCTGCCCGTCCATCCTCTCTCCGCAGACTCCAGCATAAATACCAGCCTGGCTTCACGTGACACTTTAAATCTATAACCACCGATTTGAATCACTTCTGTTTCGCATTTAAACCAACACATGCAAAAATAGCGCGTTCAGCAACAATTGTGGCAAAACGGGAAAAACATAGACTTTATACCCAGCGATAAAAAAAAAAAAAATTAAATATCACAAGACTGCTCAAAATCGTACTTAATGCCAACACCAACAGAAAAGCCTCGTAAAATCAACCATATGGGCTTCTGTTGCACCAAGAGGACTCAACCCAACAGAGCGTTGGAGTCTGTAGTGCAGGTGCATGTTCGCTCCGCCGTCGCTTGCATCCATCACACACAATTTATCATACCAAGGATACAGAAATCATTTCTAAATTGATATTATCAGAAGTCTTAAGATTGAAACGTGCATTTTTTTGTACAGTACCTTCACTTATTTCCTTTCCAAATTATGCGTCCGTTGGCTGAAGCAAAGAGAGAGATTTTTTTTTTCCCATCCACTGCTACCGTCGCAGGCTCAGCAGCGCGGCGGGAGAGGATGACTGAGAGAGGGAGAGAGAGAGAGAGAGAGAGAGAGAGAGGGAGAGAGAGAGGGAGAGAGAGAGAGGGAGAGAGAGAGAGTGAGGGAGAGAGAGAGAGAGAGAGAGAGAGAGAGAGAGGGAGAGAGAGAGAGAGGGAGAGAGAGAGAAGGGGGGGTGCACAGACCTCTGCTGTAGAGTAATATGGTTGAACTGCAGTGGGCATCTGCCTCTACAGCTGGATTCTTTTTCAGTGAAGTGAGTACCTGCCGATAATACACTTTGTGGCAGCACTTACTTTCATTGAGGACTGTGGGGTTGAAAATAGCAGATGCCATTGATATAATATTGAATAAATCTTGAATAATTATTAGTGGGCATACTCACAGTATATGGGACAGTGACAGTGACACACATTCTAAGGTAGTCAGACTCTTATTCACTGCATAAAACCAAGATTCAACAGACGTTAAAGACAAAAAGACAGATGAACAAGTGCAACGACTAGCCTTCTTCATTGGTAATTACAGTAAGAGAAATGAGCAGATGCTGTTGTAAAAAGGGAAAAGGGGAGGGAGGGAGGGAAGGAGGGAGAGAGGGAGGGAGGGAGGGAGGGAGTGGAGGAAGAAAGCAGGATTTTGCACCATGATATAAACAGTACTTGACAGATTCAGTTACATCAACAACGGGGATTATTGACATTGATGTCGTTGATCTTATAAGCACATTGTAATGATATGGGACAATGTTACATTTCTTGAGGTATTGCTTACAACGTATTTAGACGAGCCAATACGTGTGCATCGAGAAGATCAGAGCCCATTCTATTGTCAGCTCCTATTCCCCCCCCCCCGTCCCCCGTCCCCCCCTGTCCCCTCTTTATTATTTTCCGCTATGTCCGCATATGCATTTGAAGCTTGAAGAAGAATGAAAGATGGAGTGGGGGGTGGGCCGTTTGTGAATCAAAGCTTGGAACGAGAAGGCCCTGATGATGTTCTGCATGTGTGAGTGTGTGTGTGTGAGTGTGTGTGTGTGTGTGTGTGTGTGTGTGTGTGTGTGTGTGTGTGTGTGTGTGTGTGTGTGTGTGTGTGTGTGTGTGTGTGTGTGTGTGTGTGTGTGTGTGTGTGTGGGTGGCAGGAAGGTTGATTCTGCCCGTTTCACATGGAGGAATATGTTGGAGGTGTGATCATACTCAATTAACACTCTTCCCCTCCTCATTTCTCACTCACTTTTTTTTTGTCTCCTTGTCTTTCTCCCTGACAAAAGGAAGCGCACACAGACACATGCAAACACACGTGTATTCTACAGCTCATTAACTCGCTCGCTCTCCATCTCTGCCTCTTTTCTCCGTCAGTGGAGGACTATTAGCTCCAGAGACTGATGCGGCACTGAGACTCTCATTAATATTTTCTCATTATCAGTGCCTGTAGTGTTAAGCAAGAGCACAATGGCTTGTCTTGGCATGATGCTCAACAAATGTGTTATCTATTGCTGCTGGAAGGATGTGTACTCGTGTGTTTTGAGCTAGTTAAGGCCGATGCTTCCACACACGATAGACAACATTGTATACCGTAAGCAAAAATACAGCTGTGCCACTATACCAACTATACATAATGATGATTTCTTGCATCAAAAGTAATTTCTTACTGCAGAACCACATCATTGTTCCACGTCATCTGGAAGGTACTGATGCAGCCACAATTATTGCCACAATAGATTGGAAGAGAAAAACATGAACAAAAGGCAAAAATCTGAGAAACGAGCGAGTGTTTCCTTGATTCACCCTCCATTAGCCATGGCTGGAGGGTTTTGCTCCATCTTTACCTTTCTGATACAAGTAATGGCCTAAAGCTGGTTGATCTGTGTGCAAGACTTGAGCTGGAGGAGATACGGTATACAGCGAGAGCAACAGATTATGAATGTGTACCGTGAAATATCAACTGCAAATTGTATGTAAAGTTTTTAGTTTTTGAGATACCATCATGGATTGAGTTTTTAGTTTTTTTAGACCTGCTTTGGTTCCAGATGAATGAACAGTTGGGTCACAGAAATCAATAGGAATCCATCGGTTTCTAGCTAGAACGAGATTTGATGATTTGTTGAGATACTCTTGTCTGGTGTTGGACAAAAAGAGGGGCAGACTGATTGGTCAGGTCCTGTCATTAGTGGGCCAGTGTGAAGGTTAAAAGACAGCTCACATTTCATAAGGATCATTTTTTGTCTAACCACAAAATGTCAGGTTGGGGGACCCAAAGATTCTGGCCTGTCTGCATTTCCTAACAGTCTCATCCGGCTGTCTAGTCATCATTAATTATTTCTTAATTTCACTCTCAAGTACAAAGCCACTTTGATGCATGGGACTCGTTCTGACAGCTAAACAATTAAAAGCTGCTCTTATATGCTCAAGTTACTGCCAGGGACTTTAATTTTGGATCTGTCTCTTGAGGCTAACTATTCATGTGAAAATAAATCGTGTTGTCATCATGCCACTTCTTAAGGTGTGGGAGCTATGACATTGGTTGCTCCGTTAATGAACATCATTTCAGGTGCCTTCTTTCCAGCTGGGGGCATTCCTCTCTATAATTTCTATTTACATTTTTTAAATATTTACTTTTCCTGGGAAACTGCTCTGGAGCAACTTGTCAGCTCCATCCGCTTATGTGTTTCCTCCACTTAAAGTCCATCTGAAATCACCTTTAGTAATGCCTTTTTATAGTCCAAAGTGTCAACCTGTTTCTTTGTTTTTGTTTGTAAATTAGGTAAGGCGGACCCTTTAGCAGGAAAGCTAATGTGGGTTGTTGTTGAAAGTCTGTGGCTCTGCTGTGTAGGCTGCTGCCTGGCTCAGCGTGACTGTCTGCTTTGCCGATGATAGAACGCTGACGTTACTGCTTTTCGCAACACTTGACTAGCTGTATCGAAATGAAGTATCAACATATGTAGACATATACCTAATGGTATTACGTTGAATTAAAGGAACACTAGGGGGTGCCATCGTAAAACCAAAACATATAAAACATAAATTCTCCCTTTTGATTGTTGTTTTCTCAAAGGAAAACACTGAACTTACCCCACGAAAGACAATTTAGTTTCAGTTGGACTCTCCTTCAACAGCGTTGCCTTGATCCACCTGCAAGCAAGGTAGGTCAAGGTTTTCATGACTTTGTTCTACTTTAAAAACAATTATCCCCGTGTTTAAATGCTGAATTTGTTGAGCTGCTATTTTTAGAGGCCAATTACAGGACACTCTGCATTTTAAGTGTTAGGTTAGTACCAGTCACACTTTTAAGCATATTTACTTTGGCTACATACTAGACTGGGCTGAATAGATGAAACATCCCTTTCCCACAGTGCATTATGGGGCTTTATTAGTAGACATTTGTTATTTATTTTTCTTACTTTCAATAGGATAATCCCAAACACGACAACATATGGATGTGTGTGTGTTTTGCCTGTATTTGTGGCTGCTGCATGACAAATGACTCATGCACTCACCTACAATCGAGTATTTGATCGGCATCGAGGACTGTTCTGGTCTGCATGTAATAGTAAAGCAGTGTCTAATGTGCTGATGATGTAACTCAATGCACACGCTCTGCAGTGTTTCACACATTACAACAGGTTGTCTTCACAGACAATGAAGATCATTAAGCCTGTCTTATGAATAGAGTCTTAGGTTCCTATGATTATAGAAATAATTACAGGCATGAAATGACTTGCTCTTAAAAATCCACAGACCAGACTATGCGGTTAAGATGTAGTGAGGCACAGACAGAAAAGTTAAAACATGTCACAGCTGCTGTCTCAGTTCCACCCCTGGTCCTGCCACCTTTCTGGCACCCATTACTTTGGCTGACATCTATATCCTTTGACAAACTCGGACACATACGGAACATAGTCAGTTCAGATCGCAGGATTGTTTACTAGAAGAGGTATCTCAGCTGACTGGCCTCACGACTCAAGCGCTCCAAGTGTGTTTCCATAGCAACCAAGTATAGTATTGAGGAGAGGAGCAAAGAGGGAGAGACACTGACGCTAACCCTGAGCACTGTATTCTCTCATTTGTTTCACTACTGTCAGTTGTTTCTTTCGGAGGCGGCAGTAGCTTGAATACCACGTCAGAGCCACGGTAGCATGATTGCCTGTTACATTTGTTGGAGACGTTTTAAATGCATCTTGATATATATATTTGTGCTTCAAATCCATGTTTTCAATCCATTAATATGATTGCCTTTTACAGATCTAGTTCAGCAAAGATGCACATTATACTGAGTTTTATAATTAAGGGAAAAAATGTATTTAGAGATATACAAAATTGAAGTCCCATCCGATGCCTGTCGAGTGAATGTATACATTTGAAGCACTGAAGCCATAGGTCTTAATGACGTGATATTAGCGTTCTCATGCAACTTCCACAGTGATGGATTAGGTTGTCCATCAACTGGATCAGAATCAGTATTTCTAGGATCATATGATAAAGCATGATTTGTAGATTTCTCAGTTGTCAGAACGTATGGTAAATAGATTCAGTGTTTAACACACTCCGAATAAATATTGAGTGTGTGTTTAGAGTGTGAATGTTGGCTGTGACATCGGTGGCCTCATGCCTGGACAGAGTCGAGGGCATCACCACTGGACTCAACTGGGATGCAATCAGCATTCAAGCAGACAGAACGCAGAGTTCCAGCTGATCCTTACGGACGCTGCGCATTATTTAACAAGAATTCGCATGCACAAAGTTTCTCTTCTAATTCACGTGCATACACGCAAACATATAATCACTCACACAACCACAAATTATTGAGGAACAGTCTACTGTTTAAACACAGTTCAGGATCTGCTGTTGTGTAGATAACATACTACGCAGCATAAACTAACATTATTTTTATACAAGGGGAAACAATACATAGACATATCAACTTCCATTGCTCTGCTCTAATGTGTATGAATAAAACAGTGTAAAGTAACCTTGCACCGCTTAATTAATTTCCAGAGGTGTTGTTGAATGTGAGGGTGATTACATTAATGCCAACGCAAGTTAATGCATGAAACCATCAGCAGATAATAGCCACTATGTCAGGTACACAGTCGACAGGGGATCAGATCACCAGGAACTCTTTGAGGAACATTAGAAGCCACTCAAAAAGGTACAGTCAGTAAAATAATGCCTCCTTGGTAACATCTAGTGGCAGTCATAGTAAACTACACCAACATCAGCTGTGTGTCTCATGCGCAATTCTACAGTACATTGGATTTGACTCACAAATGTAAAGTTCGGCCCTGTTATGTAACTGATGCAGAGATAAGACCAGATGCTGCAGAAACGCTGTTAATGACCTCATTAGGATCCACTCACACCGCAAGTCTTTGTGCTCAATTCATGTTTATTGCTCAGTTCAGATTTCTTTATTTTTTTTTATTTGAATGTGCATATTATCTTTTAATTGTGGCCAATATCAGATTTCAGTGTGAACTGGTCACGGTTATGAACCGACCGGCATGTGAAAAAGGCAATAACAAAGATGTCACAGACAGCACGCGGTCATAAAGTAAACATTGGAGGCCACTCAGTCACCGTTTATGTTTTCATTCGTAAGTTGATGTGCAGTGGAAGCCAGCAAATTTGTGAGCAGATGATAATGAGGACGAGGATGAGGAGATAGAGAGACCATTTTTTTCATTATGGCTTTTTGTGAGTCGAAGCCGGGAGCGGTGGGATTGTGATGTGAAAGTGCAGACAGCCGACAAACGTCAATCTAGAGTGATTTAAAAGTCACTTTCAGACTGAGGTTGCATTGAGAAACGTCTGACCTGTATCTGGTGTAGGATCACATATCATAGTGGCCCAAATCAGAATCAGATTCCATGTGATTTGTGCCCACTGTTATGAAAAAACTAATTTGTGTCACATATGTGCAAAAATAATCAGATTATTTACCATGTTTATTTGCAGCCTTAACAATGTTCCATATATCTACCCAACATTTCAAACTGGGCCTAAATGCCTCTTATGACATTGGTGATGTACGTCATAGACCTCTAAGCTAAGTGATGGCCAGGTTTTACCTGAAACTGATCTCTTACTTGTAAGAAATAGAAGTAGCGTAATTACACAATGCTGAGTGGGTTTTACCTGTATAGAAGCAGCAGTTGAGGTAGCGGAGGAGGGACTGGCACTGTTCACAGAACCTCCACCGATAAATTATGGTTATTTTTGGCAAAGAAAATTTCAGCAGCTTCCGTAAATCTGCGACCCCCAGTCACTCTGTTCTGGTTCTATCGGGCAATTGGTGAGTCCTCATTATTCTATTAAATGGACTGAGAAGCTATTTCCTGTGATCACTCCTCTGCTTTGTCAGCAGTCAGTGCAGGGATTGATGGCAGAAACAATAAGGACAGATTTAAAGGATGCAGGGAGAACCATTCTATTGGGACATGAAGGTATGATTCAAAAGGGAGACACCAAATATCTTTCAAATTAAATGATGTCTTTAAATGACCATACTGTTATCGCATTGCTTCCTAAGCATCATAAAAAGTGTAATTATATGTGATTAAATGCCGCACCCTTGAGGCAGACTTATGCATTATACGACCAAACCAAGCAAGCTAAAGCCAGTGTTCTCTGTACAGTATTTCTGAAATGTTTACAGACATAATAGGCCAACCAAATGTGCGCCTATCTATGTAATCTTTAACAATAATCTACAAGTTTTCACTTTAATTTAATTCTCCACTCTATATCATCTACTGACCGATTGTAATTCCACCATAGTCATTACATTAAAGATTTACATTGTGTGGTAGATAGAGACCTGTATGATACAGTAAACTGGGTTGAACCTCGCATGTTACCAGTCTAAGATAATGTATGCTTCTATTCTGAATCAATGTGTGACGTAAACACAATTTAAATGCATTCAATGCAAATGAGAGATTATATGTTGGCGTTGCTCGTGCCTTGAATTTGTCTTGTAAAGTTCGACACACCTCGAAGTGTCCCAGCTCTCATGTAAATACAGGACGTATTGAGAGAGAGAGAGAAACAACTGAGACATGAATGTTTTTACTGAGTAGAAAGTTTGTTTTTTTAGACGCAGGGTGTAGTCAGTAACGTGTGCGTGGAAGCTCCCAGACCCAAGCAAATGAATTAGGTGGAGAGATGGTGACAATTTCAACAAGTCTTCTCAGTGCTTTATAACAGTGAAGGACTTTCAATAATATCAGCCTCATTTTATACAAATATTTTTTTGAGCCCGACATTAATCTGTCACGGTAATTTACTGTATGTCACAAGGACATAGTGTAGAAATGACCAAACTGCAGCTTCTAAGGGCAGTAATAAACCTGACTGCAGTAATTCGATGAGGAGTAGCACTTTAGCACTCACCGTTTGAGACTTTTGAATATTTTACTTTCAGTCCTTAAGACAATGAAAATGGCAAGCTAGAACCAGAAGCAACAATGATCCATTCAAGGTGTAGACATGTTGAAATATGTCACCTTTTGCATTCATTGAACTAGAATTTATAAATTATAACTACATACAAATGATTTTCCAGCTCTCCCTTCTACTTTATCAGGATTTCTCCTTTTCCCCCTCATCTGTCTGTCCCTCTGGCTTGTCCAAATCCTCAGAGACCGAAGGTGCATCTTTCTGTTGAAATTAATCATTATAAATCAGGATTAGCGTTGTTGAAATTGATACCCAGTACAAACCAACTGCTTGAGATGATGTGTTGCCGGAGACTCACCACAGATCTGTCTTTTCCACAAGAGCGTGTCAGCCATCTTATGTACTCCTCTCGCACCTGGAACATACAAATGAACAATTCAATGCAATACAAAAATACACAACTGGACTGCAAAGCAAACCATTGCACGAAAAAAGCAATGCTACATCATCGACATTAAAACACCAGATCCACGGTATCAAAGATTGTAGGTTGAACATCAGTATCATCTCATCTGTCTCAGATCAATTAAATGACGCCTTATCAGAAGGCAAGATGAACGATCAATCTAAAGAGTACCTCCTTGTTGAGCAGGCAGTGGACGATGAAGAGGAAGGTGCCCTGCTGGGAGTTAAGAATTATGAAGAGGACCTGGAAGAAAAGGTTTGTCTGGTACAGGCCCAGAATCCAGGTACAGCCCAGTATGTACTTCAACTTTCAGAATTTTCAAGAAATTTCAGATTTTTCATTTCTATGGAAAGACATGCAACATTCATACCTGGTGTCTTTGGATTGAGAAACATCACTTTTCATGTTGGCCAAGGTTGGTCTCAAACTCCATAAAGTAGCACAGAACAATATCCAATTAAGCTTGAAAGGGGGGGGGGGGGGGACAGAGGCTGAGATAGAGCAGTTGAAAGGAGATATAACACAAACCTTCAATAATTGTAGAGAAATAGGCCTCTGAAGAATGAATAAAGGGAGGCCTGATACAGACACTGTTCTCCTCTCCAGCTAGCAGTAAAAGGGTGTGTCCCCCATCGCAAGCGAACAAGAAGCTTTTGTATTAGCAAAGATTGTGAAAATAAGCAACCTACAACTTTCTCTAACAATTCACATGACTATGCGCCAAGCAGCACTTGTGTTTTTTGCCTGTTTGTTGTTGCTTTTGTTTTGGTTAATTGCTTAAATATCTTCACTGATAGACAACTTGTCCTGTGTTATCTGTAATTTAGGTGGTAATGTTTGTCTTTGTATTACCCCTTTATTTAAAAAATGGTCTGATCAGCCATTTTAACCCCTTTGTCTTTGTTAGGTTCCTTTAGCCCGTTCTTTTTTATTCAGTGTTAGTTAGCATTTCATAGTGTTAAGTTCAGTCTAGTGGACTTTTATCGGCCCAGAACTTTGTTACATATTTTAATACATTTTTTGCCTCATTTATGGTTAAATATAATCCTCATTTTGAAAATTCACCTGTCACTCCATATGTTTCCACACCTCTAATCTAATCGAATAGCTGAGGCACATGATACCCACCTATCCTGTATGGGAAGATATGAGGTGTGAAAACACTGGATACATGTCAGTAAACAACTGGGGAAACTCAGAGACAACGGTTTATTATAGACTCAAAACAATATAATCACAATAGTAAAATCACTTCATATTTACAGATGAGTTAACAATGTCATGCATGAGTCATCTATGAATTATGGACTAATTCAGAAGAGACACAGAGCTTACATTTGTGAAAATGCTCTGACTTTTGCACTGCCCACCAGATCATGGTATATTTACATGAACATGGAGCTACTTACTTGTGCTATAGGCAGAGTTAACAAAAGCATGTTGGTTCCATGGGTAACAGATGAAACAGAAGTGGTCAGAAAGGATGGATCCAATACTTTGCTGTGGCCATGTCACAAACACGTAGCTGAGCATTGCAGAGGCCAGTGGTTGTCATGAGGTTTTATGAACCGTTGTATTCATAAGCTATGTGTGTATAATTATGCACGTACGGTTCCAGATGTTAACAAACGTGGCCTATAGAACTAAACAAAAAAGACTGCATTGAACAAGGAAATAACTGCAATAATGATTACATCATTTATTTCAGGTATTGTGAAACCTTTTTTTTTTATGTCTCCAAGTGAACATCATACAAAGCAGAAAATGACTCGATGAATAATAGTAGATACAGATGAGGTAGACATACACACACACACACACACACACACACACACACACACACATATACATTGTATGACTTGTCATCCCCAACCAAAACAACAACAATAAAATAATAATATGTAATGGTTCAAAGTGGATACGGCTTGCATATCTCCTCCCTGTTGTACGTCTCTCTTTTGTGATATTCATTAGCCTGTCTGCTCTTCAGCCAGGTCCTCGGAGACTGATGGTACATCTTTCTGTAGAAATACATTTTTCATATTTATACATTTTCATTCAAATAAGAGGCATGCAACATTACACACATTCTAATTCCAGCAAGACATTTGAAAGAAAGCTTCCTACAGATCAGTGAAACTCAAGACTTTTTGAATTGAGCCTTGTATCAGACATAGGTTCACATATGCAGGCACACCTAGGACGCTGTTTTGTCTGTTCTGCATACTATTTTGTGTATTTGTGCACCATATTAACCTCAAAAAGAATTAGGTATGCTAAAATGAAAACGAACATTTCACTATTAATAAAGTGCTATCACGCATTGTTGTTTTAGTTATTAAAACTCACCACTGATCCTTTTTCGTTGCGCTTATTGATAGAACAGGTCAGCCATTTCACGTATTCCCCTCTGACCTAGAAAATACAACGAAATACAACTCCTTTAGATGTATATGTTAATGCTATCAAAAGGAAAGATGGCTGTTTTATTGCTATCATTGCTAGTAGAAGGATTGAAAAAATATCAGAAAGAGTCATCCCCCGCATAAAGAGTCTACCTCCTTGTTGAGCAGGCAGTGGACGATGAAGAGGAAGGTGCCCTGCTGGGAGTTAAGAATTATGAAGAGGACCTGGAAGAAAAGGTTTGTCTGGTACAGGCCCAGAATCCAGGTACAGCCCAGTATGACAAACTGGGACAGGATCTTGAACACAATCAACCTGTAAACAATGAGAATGTAATGAGTTTAAACATAGATGACTACTGAGTACAGTATTTGTATCACTTTGATTGTGTTGACACTTCCTCTATCAGTTTTCAAAATATGAATAACTAAGTGTATATAAGTTTAATATCAAATTATGTACCTGCATCAGGCTATAAAAAAATCCTCAGATTTTTCATTTCAATGCAAAGATAATCTTGAGCACCCATACCTGGTGTCTTTGGATTGAGAAACATCGCTTCTCATGTTGGCCAGTGTGGGTCTCAGACTCCATAGGGTAGCACAGAACAATATCCAATTAAGCTTGAAAGAAAAAAAATACAGACACAGAAGCTGAGCTGATATAGAGCAGCATATTGCCAAGAAAGAAAGAAAAAAACATGTATCCACAGCTGGTAAAGACTGCTTCCTGGCCTACCACTGCTTCACTTTTTCATCGTTATTTTTTTTTTGGGCAAATGCAGCGTCCAGGCAAATTACAACTGCATTTTTCGACCCCTCCACTTTTTCATGTCTCTGGTTAGCTCTGCATTGCCTGCGACCCCACAATGCTTTGACAGCAAAATTACTCACGCCCTTAATAATTAGGGGGAATTTCTGTTTGGAGAAAGCTTCTTGCATCACCTTGTGTTGGCCTTTGAGTGCATGTTGGCTAGTTTTTCAGTTGGTCCTTGGCAAGTTAAAGCTAGAGACCACACCAGGCTGAGCTGATTGAATTTCCGCTGAACAGATGGGATGCAACTGCTAATATGGTATGTACTTACTCCAAGGATAACAATCACAGGGCCGCTTAAAGCCCAGTTGAAATTGCGCTGTCTAGAGAGCCAGCACCTGCAAAAGGAAAGGAACAATCCTTTCAACCTAGATGCAGACATACAGGAGAATATGATGGTTTGTCTTACTGTTTGTCATACTCACACCTCTGCTTCAGTAGCACCATATCCATCAGAATATACCACTGCAGAAATACCCACAATCACAAATGGAACGCCGTAGCCAATCAGGTAGAGAAGTGGCCTTGGGAGGCCATCTCTCTGGATGACCTGCACCTTAGAGAGTCTCCGGACCAACAGGTGGAGCTGGAGCGCCTCCAGCAGCATCCACACAAAACTTGCTATGACTACGAAGTGGAGGAGCCCCGCCATGACAGTGCAGGCCAGCTGTGGACACACAAGGTATATCTTGAAAACAAAGAAATGCTCCTGGAAATAGCCTCATCGAAGAATAGTTCAGATGGTTCACATTTAATACACGTGGGAGAGACCCGATGAGGGTCTTGCTGTACCTCTTCTTCAACATATTCGTCATTCCACAGCAGCAGCAGATGGGAGAAGAAGAGGCTGAGGCAGAGGTGAAGACGGGCTGTGTTGTTGATCTTGGGGTTCCAGCTACACAGGAGGAAGGTGAAGATGGCCAAAGCGAGGAAGAATAGTCCGACAATCACACACATTCGGTTTAGCCACTCTAGGAAAGGATTCTCCGGCGGAGGCTGAGAAGACATGACAACACAGGCAAACACATACTGTGATCAACTTGGCTACGTGTGTGGGAGCCCGTATTAGCAAATGCACATTCACACACACACACATCTATAATACCTCCCCTATCTGCATGATGAGGGCAAACGTGGATAGATGGGAGCAGCTGCACACCGTGTAGTTTTCATTGGTGTATGCAACCGAACAGCCCTCGACCGACCAACGCATGATCTTGGTCTTTTTGCCTCCTGTTTCACTTCCTCCTCCCTCCTTTGTGTTGTCCTCCCAGTACACGCAGGTCACCAAACCAGATTCAGTTACCGTCTGATGAAAGATTTTAAGATATGCTGAACGATAGCAAGCCTTATGTTTTGTCACAAGGTAGATGGATAGAAACAAATTGGGCAGCACCTTCTTATGTTGGATGGTAAAGTTGACAGGCTCAGTGAGGTTGGTGTTGTTCATTGCCGGTAAGATTGCAGTGATGACATCCGAGTACATCTCTGTCCTGTTCTCTGTTTTAAAGTATTGATGACTAAGAAGACTCTCCATCCCATTTAATGTCATAAAGGCAGCTGTTGCAGAAACTGGAAATGTCCAGGGGATCAACAGGGTTGTTGCATGTTTTAGCCCATTTCAAATAATTAACATTAATGCATGTCATTTTCCACCATGCGGTGTTTTCAGTTCATGAATATATACTTCTCTTTTTCAGTTTCTCTACTTTTTGAACGTCGTCTTTCAAATGAATCTGGTAATCTTGGTAATTTGCCATCATCTCTTTGATTATGAGCTTTTTCTCACCGTTGTTATTGTTGGCCAGATCTTCCAGGTTGATCTGCATGGTGTTGTCCTTGGCTGAGAGCAAAGAGCTCTTTGTATCGTTGCCTCCAGGCTCGATAGTTTCAAGACTTAAATCTAACACACAGGTCAGTCTTTAGATTTTGATTATCCACACAGTGCACATACAGTAAATGTCCACAGAGAACTAAGATGAACATTTCTTACCCACTGTGGAAGTCTTCACAGTTCTCTTGGTTTGGTTCCGACCTGACTGCACTATAGCAGACACTAAACGGTCTGAGATGTCCAGGATCACACTGCCGGTCTCCCCGTCTCCTTCGCTACTCACCTTGCTTGACCTGGCACGTGGTCCAACACCTGACACTTCCTGCAAGAATTGGAATATTTCAATAAATGACCTGCCTGGTGATGCAAACACAAAGTAGGACTAGAGCATCATCAAACGACGTGCTACAGTGACACGGGTTATTTATGGAATAACAAGTACCATAGATGCTGAGAAGCCGTTTGCCACAGTCTGCAGATAAAGCACACAAAAGAGAAAGAGGGAAAGAATTATGTAAATGCAGTTTCAGTGTCATCCTCACATAATGTGCATTACACTTCAGAGCATCCAACCATGTACAATGGCAGAGTTTTAAAAAACTTTGCATTCATAATCAATGATTTTAGGACTAATAACAAAACTGTATAGATCATTATTGCAGTGAGTGATCTATCATGGAAATACATATTTAAAGGTAAATTTGAGAGGACCACCGCTCCTTGTTTTCTACTCACTGCTTCTGGTAAGATAAGGCCCTCATTGTCTTTCAGTTGTTGGTCCATGTTGCCAAGGAAAGCTCTCTCTTTTGTCTGACCCTGCAGCAAATACACAAACATAGCCTCATCTTTAATGTGATAAGCTGGAATGATAACATATTTTGGCAAATATGTAAACATTTTTGCAACATGAAATATTGCAACACTGTCACCTCTTCCTACTCACATCACAAGTAACCGATTGTATTGAGGCATGTGTAATTTAGATTAGATTAAGACACCTGTGTGTTGTTTAAAATCATTCATTTTTTGACAGTCCCACGTTGCTGGTGATCCTTACCTCCGGGGGTTTTATCTCATCTAAAATGTTCTGAAGACCTGGTGAGTCAGTGCAGATGAAAATGACAAATGAAATTGAGCACATCAGGATACGGTAGTGTACTTTATATACTGTGTGCATTTGCATCCTAAACTCACTTTGACAATATGTGACCCCCATCTCCCAAAAGAGTCCAGTTGAAGGGTAGAATCCGTCAGGACAAGAGCAATAGAAGGTCCCCGGTACGTTAGTGCACACAGTTAGTTTACCACATAAACCAGGTGTCTCACTGCACTCATCTATATCTGTAAAGAGAGAGAAAACACACTGTTAAACACATACTACTCAAATATATGGTAGCAGCATCACACTAATAGTGAACATGTGCACTCACCTGTACATGGGTTAGCAAAGCTGGCTATCACACCTGGGTTATTCAGCCGAAAACCAGAGAAGCAGGTGCAGGTGTAAGATCCGATTGAGTTTGTGCAGTTGGCATCAGGACCACAGATGGTGACATATTTGTCACACTCAACAACATCTGGCAAATACATGACACACAAACAAGATAGCTTTGTGTGTGACTCTTCACTTCTGTTAGAAGTTACAATTGAGCTCCTAGTTGCTGAAAAACATCTTGAATCTGAAAAACATCAATCTAAATACCAATACAGATGTTGGTCTCGCTGGGCTCCTGGTCCGGTTCAGTCGGTTCGTACCCCAGCTGACATGTACAGACGTAAGTTCCCGGTGTGTTGATGCAAACAGATTCAGGGCCACAGACGGTGGAGTTGAAACACTCGTCAATATCTGAGGAAGGAACACTCAACACAGTTGGTATGAAATTGTGAAAATGCTCAAATAAATGGGGAAAGAGTGATTTTACTCCAAAATAAATGTGCTGACGTAAGGGCTTAACAAAAATACATAACTCAAAAATGTTTAGTTTTAATATGAATTAATGGTCAGAATGAACCATGTTTTTCTTCCACAGTAAGATGGCCTATTTGGTGATGGCGAGGAGTGGAAATCAGGTGAGTTTTGTTCTTGAATGAGAGCTACTGTAGATTGTGACACTACATGCTGTTGAGGTGGGCATCTCAGTAACGCCTTGCAATACATTAGTTTACATTATCTTGCTTTGCTGATGGTATTCATATTTTGACAAACTTTCTGGCTATGTAACATTTAGAACTACATCTGTTAATAGCTTAGAGGACATGAGAAAAAGTCTTGTTTATCCGGTGATGTGTAGCATTTCTGAAAACAGACCTTGGCAAAGTGGAGTTGCGTCGAGCACAAGTTGGTAGCCTTCATGGCATTCACACACATAACTTCCTATGTTGTTGAGACAGGTCCCACCAACGCCACAGACATTGTCAACACACTCGTCAATATCTATAAAGGAAAAAAAAAAGTTGTATATCAGCCTGAACTCAATAATGTCATCGCAGCTCAAGATTGACAGCGAGACCTTTTTTAAACGGT
Source organism: Leptoclinus maculatus (assembly GCA_032191485.1). NCBI lineage: Eukaryota > Metazoa > Chordata > Actinopteri > Perciformes > Stichaeidae > Leptoclinus > Leptoclinus maculatus. The sequence goes on from JAVDOI010000002.1 coordinate 14,981,347, forward strand.
ACCTATGCATTCGTTGGAAGTTCCAATTGGTAATGCTGGATCTGTAGCACTGTATCCATCCAGACAGGTACATAAGTGTGATCCAATGGTGTTGGTACATTCGGCGTAGGTACCACAAATTCCTGCAGTCTTCTGGCACTCATCTATGTCTGCCAAGAGACGTTACAGACAGGAGTTTAAGGTGCGAAGTTACGGTACATGTTCACAAAATGAAATGAATGAAACATCTTAATGGTGTGATGAATGAAATGAATGGGGGAAAATATATAGTTACGGTGATTATATATCCCACTGTGATTTACTGCAGTTCAGAGGAAATAAATGTACGTACCAATACAACCGTATGAATCTGGTGTGGGTTGGTGTTCTGGGGGGATTTCATACCCAGAAACACAAGCACAGCCTCCAGTACCTGCACACTCAGCAAGGGGTCCACAGGAGTCTGGGTTACACACAGAATGGTCTAAACAGAGACAAAACACACACACACACACACACAGAGAATCAAATAGACAAACAATATTCTTGGTGAAAGATAGAAGTATCTCTTTAACTGCAGTTAGCAGCACATCATTTAGTGGGACATGAACTGAAATTTACACTAAAGTACATGGCAACGGATGTCAGTGAGTAATAACTCCTTACAGGTTGGATAACCCGAACTGCCTAGTGGGTGAGTTGATGGTTTGTAGATGTAGAATCCTTCAGGACAGAGGACCACGGCCACTGTACGACTATAAGTACTGCACGATGAAACCCAACCATATGCAGTCCCTGTTGTCGGAGTTTCCGATTCAGTTGTTGGATGACTAAAGGCCAAATAGATGGGGCGCGCGGTACCACCACGAGGGCCTGAATGGCAGCCTGTCAAAAGCATGTCTCCACCAAACCCTGTGAAGCGCCACCAGTGCGAAACAAGAGATCCATCATCATTTGGATAGCCAGGAAAGGAGGTTGATACAAATAAGTAGTTGCGCCATGTGTCAGTTATGTTCGTGTATCCATCACAAGAACCTGTGTGGAACAGAAAATCGTGCATATGTCAATAATGATGAAAATATTTCACCAAGAACCAGAATCTGTATCTGATGTTTACAAGTGAAAATCATTCTTACCAGGAGGAAAAACATCAGGGGGAACATCAACTTCAGCACAATGGCCAAGGATGAAGAGGGAACCTATAAATCACAAAGACAAAGAAGAGTTTAAAAAAGTCTAAACATAATTTATATAATTTTAAAATGTCTGAGATTTATATGCAAGACTGTTATAGAAATGATCTCAATGTTGAGCTGGTGCGGATGATATTGCTGACAAGACGTATTCATAAGCCTAAATTATAACAGCATTTGTTACAACAACATACTGACAATGTACAGTATTCTTTAGTAAACTCAATTTGATTTTCATAATATTGCTGCATTTGGTTAAAAAACAAAAAGCACATGTTTACGCATCGTCTGTCACTCTGGAGGCAGATCTGAATCCAGATACAGGTATTAAAACAACTGTGCAGCCTTAGCAGGGTTATTCTAAGTGAACAGTAGTTTAATTTATCGTAGTAATTCACTGTCACACATCATCAACTATATGAAACATGAATTAACTCACCCAGGAGCAGTGAAAAGGCACAGCAGTTCATCATGACAGGTCGGACTCCACAAAACATCAATTACCACTGTTTAAGCCATGTATACGTACATTTTGCTGATTTGCACAGCATCCAAAAACTGTTTTTACAAGGTCTGGCACCAATGCAAAAACCAATGCAAAATTATTTACGTGTGACAAAGCTCAAGACGCGAGGAGGGAGCAGAGGTCTGAGAGGCATACTGCAATACATTAACATTCATAAACGTCCCCATCTGCTTAGTAGTAAGAGGACCACCCAAAACTATTTTCTGTATGCAATAAAAAGTATTAAGAACATGTTCTAGTTTGTGGTATGTGTTTTTGTATTGAATTGTAATTATTATTCGTCGTTGTGGTTGTGTTTTGATGGCCTAGCTTCATGATCATTAACAGGAGGTTTACCTGTTATTCATATTTCACATGGATGCATTCATGTTTGTCAATAGAAAGCCAAATGTTCGAAACATTCTTCAATGAAGAGGTTTTTTTATGACGCTAAAAAATTCCCCACAGGCAAAATAAAGACAAATGTTTTATTTGAGCTGAAATAGCTTCTTGTCAATCATAAAGATGGTAAATGTTGTTGGATAAAGTAAACATGCTTAAGACTATATAATCATGGCTTGGATATTCTTCTTGGGTATTTCGATGTAAGCCCATGTACGGTGAGGCATTAACATCAGATGAAAAAAGTCTATACTGCTCCTTTTGTTATCAAAGTCACCATTTCTGAGTGGTTGTAAATATGTCTGAACATTTATAAATTCATAGTTTCCAGAGTGAAACACCTCAGAAGAGAGGGTGCGTGCTTCCCCTGTCATGTCAATTTGTCTTGTAAAACTGTAACATGATTGTGCAGCTAGGCTGTATGTAAATAACTAACAAATCCCTGCAAATACAAACAAAGGAAAACACACTGGTCCTTTTTTTTTAAGGCAGCAGCTATGTACTGAACATCTTGCAAACCTGCAAAAACCCGGTCTCGTTAACTGAAATTTAAAATCCAGTGAAATTTAAAATCCAGTGAAAATACTGCATTGAAATCAAGGCTGATACCAAAAGAAGGAATGAGATTAAAGAAATAATTTCTTGACAACATTATTAGGAAAGATCACTGGTGTCTATCATCATGTAATTGTGTTAGTTATATTCAGAATGGACTGATTGACTAAGTAAAATGATATCACACCCACAGGATATTACCAAATATTAAGAGGGAAATCTGACAGAATAATAATAATAAAAGAAACACGACTGTCTCTTTCGGTTGTTTAATCTTTTTTTATTAATTTACTTGTCGTTACCTTGATGCTAGTTGGATTTGACCTGTATATTTAGACTCATGAGTGTCCATTGCCCCCCAGTGGTCACACTGGGGAACTGCAGTACTACAGTCAAATTAATGTCAAGCGTTTACATCAGATATGATCGATATTGATTGAAATACATACAATTTAATATTACTGTGATTGTTGTAAACACAACATCAGTACTGGTAATAACTGTTGATAAGGAGTTGTTTTAATGACAATTGTGGGGCCAGCTAGAGATGTTTATATTTAAATCAAGGCATACATGATAATAAAGATATTGTTCATAACAATAAGTTTTTTCATATTTAGAACTAACTTCCATAAACGTCAGTATGCATACAAATTATAAACACCTTTTTAAAACAACAACTAATACTTGTAACGCATACACAACATACTCAAGTACGATTCCAAACACAGTTTACCGAAACTTCCGGTGTATACTTTCACAATAAAGTCACGACTGAGGAATTCAGAATCGAAATACAATATATATGAAATGGTTTTGTTAATTTCTCTATAAAGGTAATAACTATGATATTTTCGATGTGGCACAGTAAAGGTAGCTTGAACACATGGCCAACCCGAGCCCCCACGAGCTCAACAAAGAAAGGAGGACGGAGCGGGCGAACCTACTAGGAACCATTATTCATAGTCTGTGTTTCCTCACCACTATTTATAGTAACGGAATAAGCACAGTGGGAGTACGCGCACCGGTAAATCAGAAGCATTTAAATTCTGTTAAATGTCTAAATGCTCTATATTCCTGTATTTGTGTGTCCCTGCATCTCTAACGCCTCATGAGTGTGAAGATGGAGAATCTTAGCGTCGCTTTCACGAGCCACAGACTGCAACTAGAGCTGCTTTTTAAGCGTGTTGCTGCTGTTTGTATTAGCATCAGATGCTAACGGTACAAAGCGTTGTAGTCAGTGTGAGACGTTATCAAGTTGTATGTTGCGGTTATTGACTATTGTATTATTAAAAGACTTGTTGTATTGTTAATTAAATGTCAGTTAACCCTCGTGGAAACAGGTGTGTGTGTGCGTGCGTGTGCTTTTTATTCACGTTTAACCTGGTTAACGCAACTCTTCTTTTTATAGTGTAACGCTGCCCAACTAACCCGAAGCCATTGTTGGTGTGTTAATTAAAACCACGGAGACAACCATGACTTCACTGGTGAGTTTGATCTCGTCGCTCTCAACTACAAAACCTGACTTTTATACCCGCTAATAAAGTTCTGATCTTGTAATCTTATGACAAGTTAACTGTAAGGTAAAAATAAGAGCATAGCCTTCACATATCGTGTAGTCAGCCTTTTATTACTATTTATCTCAGTTTAAAGGAGGATGGTGGTCTGTTGCAAGAGACAAAAGTCCCCCAAAATACATTGTAATCTGTTTGTCTTACAGGGGAGCAGCAGTTCCTCAGCCACGGAATACACCGTGCGAGTCCCCAAGTGAGTAACATGGCCTGACATGCAAATGTCCACAGGAGGAAAAGTGTCCCGACAAGCCTGGTCACGCGTCTGTTGTTCTGGCAGTTTCTGTGCGGGCATGTTGTGTAAATTAAAACAAGGCGTGCAGAGCTACTCGTTCATGTTTTGCAGACTTCTGTATTAAGAATGTAGATGAAATGATTGCATGTGTACGTACTGACCTTTGTGGCAGTGTTGATGCTGAAATGTGCCATTACAAATAAGAATTGGTTAATTAGACTACATAGTTTATTGTTTGTACTATTCCTGTGACCCTCAATAGGAATAAGCAGCTAAAGTTAATGTTTTTTTTTTGGTTTATCTGTCCCATAGAAACACCAACAAGAAGTACAACATCATGGCTTTCAATTCAGGCGACAGAGTCAACTGTTCAGCCTGGACACAGGTGGGCTTCATGTCAGCGGTGTAGCACAGAGAGAAATGACAAGCAGCGTGGTTACCCTAAAAAAGAATACAGAAAAGCTGAAGTCTAAGACGAGTGTCTTAAAGAAGCAGCAATAGCGACTTACATTTATTGACTCCTTCCTTCCTTCCTTCCTTCCTTCCTTCCTTCCCAGGCTCGTATGGAAAGAGACATGAGTGCCCGACGGATATATGGGGAGGAAGAGGCAGCGGATGGCGCGGCTGGCAGTGAGTTTGGCAAAAAGCAGCGCGAGGAAGCGCGCCGGAAGAAGTATGGTATTGTGAAACGAGAGTTCAAAGTGGAGGATCAGCCCTGGGTTCTTAAGGTCAATGGCAAGGCCGGCAAGAGGTGGGGAGAAAGAAATACTTCAGTACCGTCCGATTCACTCTCTTGTTCTTTATACTTTTAGAGAATTTCAAATGTCCTTCATGGGGATCTCTACTGTTTTTCTCTCGACCTGTTACAGGTTCAAAGGTGTAAAGAAGGGCGGTGTTACAGAAAATGCATCGTACTACATCTTTACTCAGTGTCCTGATGGAGCGTTTGAGGCCTTCCCGGTCCACGGCTGGTACAACTTTACACCGCAGGCCAAGCACCGAACTCTCACTGCTGAGGAGGCTGAGGAGGAGTGGGGCAGGTGCGAATAGGGGTTGAACAGGGAGGGATGGCTATTTTTAGTTTTAAAAAACTATATATGTATAAGTACTTAGTTTACCCAACTGGTGCCGGTGTGTGTCAAACACTTAATATCAGACATTCTCCTCGCTTTACAGAAGAAACAAGGTGGTGAATCACTTCAGCATCATGCTTCAGAGACGTTTCCGTGAGCAGGAGCGTGGTGGCGCTGGTGACGATGATGACGATGAGAATGAGAAGTCCGGGAAGAAGAAAAAGAAGGGGGGTGGGAGAGGGGGCGATCTGCGCATTCACGACCTGGAGGACGACTTGGAGATGAGCAGCGATGACAGTGACAGCAGTATGGGGGAAGGTGAGAAACAAGAAAAAGGATGGGATTAAAGACACTTAAACGGGATTGCAGTATTCAATGTTCCTTCAGTCTGCCATAGCTGTACACGTTTTCATTCCCTCTGTCATCGTGTGATTTTTTTTTTTCCCCTTTCCACCCACCTCTTCATCGGACAGATGGAGACGGTAAGACGAAGACGAAGAAAGACACGGGGAAAGGAAAAGGAAAGAAGAAGAAGAGAAAGAGCAGCGACAAAGAGGCCTTGGAGGACAGCGATGACGGGGACCAAGAGGGTCTAGAGGTGGATTACATGTCGGATGAAAGCAGGTCAGATCCGTCGTGTCGTCTCAAACAAAGACTCCCACTTTGTGTGCACGATACAAAGTGTTGCCGTTGGCTGTGTTTCTTCTTTCACTACCATGTCATTCTGTTTTCTGAAGCAGTTCAGACGATGAGCAGGAAAAGGGAAAGCCCAGCAAAGGAGGAGAGGATCATCCCAAAGGTCAGGTCTTCTGCTGTTGAACATTACTGATCCATGAATCACTTAATGAAAAGGAGACAATGATTTCATGCATGTGTTATGTACTCGTATCCATTTGAGTGGAAGTCCTCACTCAATGCACACAAAGCGTTTAAGTTGTTGTGTTTAGGATTTACTGGCTTTACGGAATGAATGATTGGTATTTAGATTGTTTTCCTTCCAAACTGTTTGTCCTTTTTATAGGCATCGATGAGGCGTCTGAGAGTGAGGAGGAGAGTGAGGAGGAGAAACCGAACGAAGAGGAAGCGAAAGAGGAGGAGGAGGAAGAAGAGGAGGGAAAGAAAACGCCGGTCCAAACGGAAAAGAAGAAGAAAAAAGGTGCAGACCCCGCGGAGACAGATAAGGGTTTGACGAAATACATACTTTAATGAGCCCTTAATAAACATAAGCAGTGTTAAATGCTTGATGCATAAAGACAAGTGCATTTATTTTTGTGTGTCACAGACAGCAGCGAGTCAGAAAGCTCAGACGACAGTGACATCGATGGAGAGACGGCCTCCGCTCTGTTCATGGTGATTAGTGTGTGCGTGGCTGCACATTCAACTTGGTCGTAACAGGAGGATCAGTTACTAAGAGTCAATGATGTGGCTCTTTCACAACTCTAGTAAAATCCTGAATATTTTCAATTACTGTAAAGCAAATTCTGTACGCAAGCAGAGCTCTTACTAACTCATTTGGGGGGGGGGGGTTGACCGTGCGGACGGTTCTGTGTTTCCATGTTTGTAGCGTCTCATCAAGCATCCCTCTTTCTTTCCCCGTCTCAGAAGAAGCGCACGCCTCCTAAACGTGGAGGACGTGGCTCAGCAGGCAGCTCCAGGACTGGCAGTCGCCCCGGGACACCATCCATAGACTCCGCCTCCACCTCCAGCACACTCCGCGCTGCTGCCAGCAAGCTAGAGCAAGGTGCTTCCTCATACCCATGTCATTATTATTTCTTTTGTTTTGTTTTTTTATGCACCTAGAGCAAGGTGCTTCCTCATATCCCATTTCAACATATTCGTGTGAAACTTTCAAAAGTGCCCATTGAAGTCGCTGATTCGTTATTCTGTTCCAACTAAATCTGTCCTGCAGGTAAGAGACAGACGCCGGGTCCGAGCGCTGACTCACCAGCTGCCAAAAGGCTCAAAATGGAGCCCAGCAGTCAGAGCCCAGCTCCCTCTGGGAAGAGTACGCCTCAACCCCCATCAGGCAAATCCACTCCTAGCTCCAGGTACTTGATTGTTACCAGTCTTCGTTCATGCCTTTCAGAAATATTAAGTTATTTAATGATTCTGAGATTTGTTCTTTTCTGTCCGTCTACTCCGCAGTGATGTGCAGCTAACGGAGGAAGCAGTCCGGCGATACCTGATCCGTAAACCGATGACCACCAAAGACCTGCTGAAGAAGTTCCAGACCAAGCGCACGGGTTTGAGCAGTGAGCAGACCGTCAACGTGCTGGCACAGATCCTGAAGCGCCTCAATCCGGAGCGCAAGAACGTCAACGACAAAATGCACTTCTACCTCACCGAATAAGCGACGGGGTGGAGAGGAAGTGTGAACCTCTTCCGTCACAAAACCATGTCCCCCTGAGAGGGTTTGTGTCCGTTTTAAAACATGCTGTGCTGTGTGACATGCCACGGGATCGGAAGTTGAAACTGTCATTACTGGTGGCATTTATCAAAAAGTATTTAGTTTTGTTCGTATTAAGTATTAAGCGTCCTGAATTTGTTTTTCATTCCCTGAAATCTCACGTTAAATAATAGAAAAATAACTCGATTTCTCTCCATGTGTGAACAGTTTAACTTGGAATTTAATGATTGAAAAAAAAGTCTTTAACTTGTTTTGTCTTTCTGTAGAATTTTTCCAATAAAATGTAAAACCTGTGTCTGTGTAAGAGTTTACTCTTTGTCCCCCATCCCTCATTTACACTTTGTTTTTATGCTTTTTTTAAAAAGCATACTGAAACACGCTACGTCTTTTATTATTTTCATACAAACGTTAGTGTATGGAAATTGAATACAGAAAAAGCTTTTGATAAATATGCTTCGTATAGAAAACTAAAATAGCATTTCAAATCCCAATCAGTAGTCTGAGAAGTAAGGTTTTGTAAACGGATCATTTTTACAACTTGAGTTGGAAGATTGCATCCTCAAGCTCTTCAAATATAATTTATAAACTAGTTCCTTATTTAGTTTCTAGAGGTGTACTGAATGTGTTTCAGCCTGCAGTACATCCTCTGTTGGTGTGCATGTGTGCGGTCGGAGGAGTCGAGAGATGATTATTATGGGCAGCAACAGAGAAGGACCGGTCTGACCGGGTGGTCATTTTTGTTCTAGGAACAACTAAAAGCTGTTTGCACATACTGTATGTGCCAACAGCCACTTTTGAAAGTTTCTCACGAATACGTTGAAATGGGATATGAGGAAGCACCTTGCTCGAGGTGGTAAACAATTGTACCTGCTAATTCCAGGTCTTTCTGAAGCTCTCCACAAGTGGTCCTTGGCTCTCGGACAACTCTTCTGATAATTCTTTTCACTCTGTCAGAAATCTTGCGAGGAGCACCTGGCCCGTGGCCGGTTTATGGTGAAATTATGTTCTTTCCACTTCCGGATTATGGCCCCAACAGTGCTCGATTGGTTTCAGAGGAATAAAATAAAGCTGCTAGAATGGCCCAGCCATATCAGCTGACTTGAATCCAATAGAAAATCTATGGAAAGAACTAAAGATCAGAGTTCATAGACAAGGCCCACGGAACCTTCAAGATTTGAAGACTTTGTGTGGAAGAATGGGCCAAAACCACACCTGAGCAATGCATGCGACTAGTTTCTCCATACAGGAGGCGTCTTGAAGCCGTCATTACCAACAAAGGCTTTTGTACGAAGTATTAAATACATTTCCCTGTGTCATTCCATTTTATTACACATAACTTAATTTCTAAACGTATTTGTTTGGAAATTATTATGTGTTATATGTTATTATTATGTATGTATTACTTGGGGTGTTACCGACATTTCATGTCAATAGCACCGTTAGAAATATATTTACTGAGAAAAATGGTGACGTGTTCAATACTTATTTTACCCGCTGTAATCCTTCTTTGCATATTGAGGCTTTCCTATGAGCCTGTTTGGGATGATTATTATCAGTCCAACAGAGAAGGACCGGTCAGCCCGGGTTGTCATTTTTGTTCTAGGAACAACTAAAAGCTGTTAGCATATATGTATGTATATGTATATTGTATTATGATCATGGAGTCTTTCTTAATTATTCCAAATGATGAAATATCTGACGGTTTCATGAGATCTATTAAGGAAGGTGTAGCTAAAGAACACCTCTAATAATACGTTAATGTGAAATTCCTTCAATTAAAAGAGGCTCCAGTACACTAGGGAATATGTTCAGCAATGTTTATTGTGGCACTGAATGAACCAACATTGTACAGTGATAACAACTTGCTCGACACCAGAACCAAAGAGTGTTGTTAATGGTCGGTCGCTTCATATCCGGGCTTTGTCGTAGTTGGTCTCGAACCAGCTGCAGGTCATCTTTATAGCTAGAAGGAGAAAAAAACGAAAACAACAAGTCACCTTCAAGCTGAGGGTTTATGCAAATATTTATTCAAAGCTCTCATTTGAATGTTGGAAAAAAGCAGAAGTCTAATTTGTTCTGTTGCCTCCATGCATTTAGTTATGTACGCAGTAATACTATTGTCAGGTTGATTTGTTCTTTGTGTACTTTTACGAAATATTTACACGGTGAGATTTTTGATATTGTGACGACCCTCCTCCTCCCATACACTAGGTGTTGTTAGGGTTTGAACTTTTGAACACAGAGAGAAATCGCCCCCCTCCCTGCAGCCATGTGCTCTCAATCGCCTCCAAACACAACAGCAGGTTTAAGTCAAAATCTTAATGGATTTATTATCCAACAAACATAAAAACAGTTACAAACCGAATCACACTATTAATAACAAAACAAACATATAAATTCCATGAAATATGAGATCCAATCCGAGCCAGCCAGTAGGCTGGCATGCCTCCCCGCTGGCCAGCAGAAGATCTGACCTCCTCCAGAGTTTCAAACCCTTTCCTCCTTCGAAAAGTGTCACACTCCATATCGATCAGCTCAATGATTGGCTGAAACCCAATAAGCCCATCCTTGGCTCTTGACCTATTGTTCTACTCCAACACCTCAAGCAGCCACTTTCCCCCAACCCCCGCTCTCAGCACATTCCTCAAACCTGATCACCAGAAACTCAAACACACTCCTACAAGTAAATACACTGTAACACATAATATCCATAATTCAGGCATGAGACTGACAAATGCTGAAAAGGGAGGAACATTATCAACACAACATTTCTAGGGGGGGGGGGGGGTGCTGGTGGCATGAATTTTCATTTTTAAATATGATCTTTAAAATGTAGCATTCTGGTGTACTCTGAGAATAACATTTAGTGATAAGACCATATTTACTCTTTAAGCAAAAGAATAATTTATTATTCAGTTATTTATCACTATTTCAGCTCCAGTTGAACAGCTGGCTAGTTAGCTTCTTTTTTCTTTTTTAAATCAATATTATTATTATTAACAACCTTTATTAGACAAAATCCATTTAGAACGAGGTCTCATTTTCAAAAGTATTAGTCAAATAAAAACAAAGATAGCAAAAGTAGCGAGAACCATCGCCTGCAAATAAAGTGATTAGTCTTCATTGAACCCTGTTACTGTATGTCTTCATATTAACTTCTACTGTTACTGTATGTCTTCATATTAACTTCTACTGTTACTGTACGTCTTCATATTAACTTCTACTGTTACTGTACGTCTTCATATTAACTTCTACTGTTACTGTATGTCTTCATATTAACTTCTACTGTTACTGTATGTCTTCATATTAACTTCTACTGTTACTGTACGGCTTCATATTAACTTCTACTGTTACTGTACGTCTTCATATTAACTTCTACTGTTACTGTACGGCTTCATATTAACTTCTACTGTTACTGTACGTCTTCATATTAACTTCTACTGTTACTGTACGTCTTCATATTAACTTCCACTGTTACTGTACGTCTTCATATTAACTTCCACTGTTACTGTACATCTTCATATTAACTTCTACTGTTACTGTACGTCTTCATATTAACTTCTACTGTTACTGTATGTCTTCATATTAACTTCTACTGTTACTGTATGTCTTCATATTAACTTCTACTGTTACTGTACGTCTTCATATTAACTTCTACTGTTACTGTACGTCTTCATATTAACTTCTACTGTTACTGTACGTCTTCATATTAACTTCTACTGTTACTGTACGTCTTCATATTAACTTCTACTGTTACTGTACGTCTTCATATTAACTTCTACTGTTACTGTACGTCTTCATATTAACTTCTACTGTTACTGTATGTCTTCATATTAACTTCTACTGTTACTGTATGTCTTCATATTAACTTCTACTGTTACTGTATGTCTTCATATTAACTTCTACTGTTACTGTACGTCTTCATATTAACTTCTACTGTTACTGTACGTCTTCATATTAACTTCTACTGTTACTGTACGTCTTCATATTAACTTCTACTGTTACTGTACGGCTTCATATTAACTTCTACTGTTACTGTACGTCTTCATATTAACTTCTACTGTTACTGTACGTCTTCATATTAACTTCTACTGTTACTGTATGTCTTCATATTAACTTCCACTGTTACTGTACATCTTCATATTAACTTCTACTGTTACTGTACGTCTTCATATTAACTTCTACTGTTACTGTATGTCTTCATATTAACTTCTACTGTTACTGTATGTCTTCATATTAACTTCTACTGTTACTGTACGTCTTCATATTAACTTCTACTGTTACTGTATGTCTTCATATTAACTTCTACTGTTACTGTATGTCTTCATATTAACTTCTACTGTTACTGTACGTCTTCATATTAACTTCTACTGTTACTGTACGTCTTCATATTAACTTCTACTGTTACTGTATGGCTTCATATTAACTTCTACTGTTACTGTACGTCTTCATATTAACTTCTACTGTTACTGTATGGCTTCATATTAACTTCTACTGTTACTGTACGGCTTCATATTAACTTCTACTGTTACTGTACGTCTTCATATTAACTTCTACTGTTACTGTACGGCTTCATATTAACTGCTACTGTTACTGTATGTCTTCATATTAACTTCTACTGTTACTGTACGTCTTCATATTAACTTCTACTGTTACTGTATGTCTTCATATTAACGTATACTGTTACTGTATGGCTTCTTATTAACTTCTACTGTTACTGTACGTCTTCATATTAACTTCTACTGTTACTGTATGTCTTCATATTAACTTCTACTGTTACTGTATGTCTTCATATTAACTTCTACTGTTACTGTATGTCTTCATATTAACTTATACTGTTACTGTACGTCTTCATATTAACTTCTACTGTTACTGTACGTCTTCATATTAACTTCTACTGTTACTGTACGTCTTCATATTAACTTCTACTGTTACTGTATGTCTTCATATTAACTTCTACTGTTACTGTACGTCTTCATATTAACTTCTACTGTTACTGTATGTCTTCATATTAACTTCTACTGTTACTGTACGTCTTCATATTAACTTCTACTGTTACTGTATGTCTTCATATTAACTTCTACTGTTACTGTACGTCTTCATATTAACTTCTACTGTTACTGTATGTCTTCATATTAACTTCTACTGTTACTGTACGTCTTCATATTAACTTCTACTGTTACTGTATGTCTTCATATTAACTTCTACTGTTACTGTACGTCTTCATATTAACTTCTACTGTTACTGTATGTCTTCATATTAACTTCTACTGTTACTGTACGTCTTCATATTAACTTCTACTGTTACTGTATGTCTTCATATTAACTTCTACTGTTACTGTACAGCTGTTAGAATAGTGGCCTATCTTCTATTTGCAATTAATATGCATTCAATCCAGTTCTATTATTTAAATTAAAATGATAATCTACTCTGGCTGTGGTCATTACAGTGAACAGTGTCTGGTAGTGTGATGAGAGGGCACGCCCTTGTTGCTGTACTTTATCTCCTTGGAGCAGAGGCAGCATTCAGCAGACCTGCCTCATCAATGTATTTAAAACACTGTGACAGCAGGAAGCTGTACTCACGTCTGTTTAGACCTCCACCTTTATCCAGGCCCAGCTCCACTCACAGCTCAGCCCTGCGTCAAGCTGCACTACACAAACAGCCTCCTCTTTGACCTCATCATCTCATCAGTATCTGGGCCTTTGATTCTACTTTGAGTTAAAAAAAACAACCTGCCAGCAGATCCGCCGGTGTTCTGGTTTAACGTTAACGAGTGACCGCGTGAACTGAACCGGAACACGGGGGGGGGGGGGGGGCTTCATGTTTCATCACGTTACGTTTTTTCCTCCAAATTCGCGATAATGACGAACGTTAACAGTCGACAGAGTTCCGCATGCAGTGGACGTTAACTTAACCAGCAAGTCTGAACAATAACGGAACTTAAACTGTAACGGAGGGAAATGAAGACGGTGTAGACATCTGAACGCTGATTGGACAAGACTCGACACGTCACATCAAAGATGTTTTATTGTGAAGATCACGACATCACCTTTTCTCCTCGTCTCACTCCAATCGGAGAAACGCTGGCTGGCCAGTTCGACGTACTCTGCTTTTTATCGTTATGTTAGCAAGCACATACATTAAGACAATGATACGAGTAGAAGCGCTCCGGATTTACCGAGTCACAGTGTGTTCACGTGTACGCGATCGTCAGAGCCCACGGAGGTACCTTACCCCCCCCCCCCCCCTAAAAAAAAAAACTCCTCGAATTTACACTGATCTCAGAAATGGTCTCTGGAGTTCTAAAATAGCCGGAAAAGTCTCATGCCTGCATAATTTGGAGCGCTTTAAAATTTAAATTCCTCACAGTGTCCCTGTTGTTTTCGGTTATCTGTTGCAGGTGCTGATTGGAGTGTTATCAGCTGGATGAGCCACACCTGCCCTAAATACCTTATTTGTTTGGCAGCCTGGCTCTCTGGAAGAAGAGATCATTTCTGCCACTGGCATTACACTGCTCTTTTGGGTTTCTATTTACACACGTGCGTTTCAGGACTGACAACTGATAACTACCCTTTGCATTTGTAGTGGGGAACACTCCTCAGAGTGTAGGGTTGTGAACGCAGCCCTCAGGCTAGGCTCCTCCCCCCCAATTAGTGCCAGCCCTTAAAAGGCACCTGTGGTCCTGGCCTCAGTCCTGTCTGGCCCCTGCCCTGGTGTTGTGGTTCACCTGCTGCTGTTTTGCTGCCTTATTTTGTTTGTTTGTTTTTGCCTCCATTCTACTTGTTTGGCTTTTGTTGTGCATGTTTGAGCTGTTCATTTGTTCTGCATGGTTTGGTAGTTTTAATGATTTTCCTTTAATCCTTTAATAAATATCATGTTAATTTTATGAAACGCGTCTCTGTCAAATATCAGTTATGAATCTGTGTGTCCTTAATTAATTCAAGACTATATATATATATTTGGTTCGTTAAGTTTATATTTCCTGGGGTGCAAGTCTCCAGGTGGCGTTGTTGGTTCCCTTTAATTTCTCCCCCCCCCCCCCCCTAAGGCCACGCTACATTCTGGCGTTGTTGGCAGGGTTACTGTGAAGGCGGAGACGTGTAGTTATATATTTTTTTTACATATCCTAGTGGGTTTATTGCATTTGTACTTGAGAGGTGTGTGTGTGTGTGTGTGGGCAAAACAGCAGCAGGCCCTGGTCGGATCCCGAAAGACAAGCCACTACTCTTCTTCTCCTCTGCACTGCTTCGTCATGGAGGAGGAACTCGCTCAGTTAAGAGACTTGGTCACACAGCTGCAAGCTGAGAATCGATGGATGCGTCAGGAAAAGGAAGTCAACCAGCCTGGGGCCAGCGACTCATCAAGTTCTTCTAGACATGGGCACCCTTCGGTCCATGCTCCATTAACAGAGAGACTGATATATCTTCCCAGAGACAGGAAGTGCCCCATGTTTAGGGGTAGGATGGGTCTAAGCATTGTTGAGTGGATCGAAGAGGTCCAGTCTTGTATACGTGCTCGGCATCTGTCCCCAGCTGAACAAGCACTTTTCATATATGATCATTTAGAGGGAGAGGCAAGGGAAGAGGTTAAGTACCGGTCTCAGGAGGAAAGGGAAGATCCTGACCAGATTCTGGCTATACTGCAGGAATTGTATGGGTGTACTAGGTCATATGTGTCTTTGCAGGAAGATTTCTTTTCCAGAAAGCAACAAGAGGGGGAAACACTACAAGAATTTTCTCACGCACTCATGTGTCTCATGGATAAGGTTGTAAAAAGGGCCCCACATGGGTTACTGAACAAGGACGTGTTACTCAGAGATCAGTTTGTCGAACATGTGTCTGATTGTTACCTACGCAGAGAACTCAAGCAGTTTGTCAGGGGTCACCCCACTGCCACCTTGATAGATGTCCGTGGTGAGGCCATTAGGTGGGAACAAGAAGGGATGCCAGGGGGTGGGAGGAGCAGAAGCAACTCTGTCCCTGCGGCATTTGGTTTTCAGCATTCTGTTCAGGGAGGCCATCCCGGTTATGGCAAGGCAGGTAACTCCTCTGTTACCTCTGAGCTAGGTGAACTAAAGGAAATTTTGAGGAATCAGCAAGATCAGTTGAATCAGCTTACCAGAAGCCTTGCAGCACTTAACAATGTCCCTAGAACTCAGTCAAAGCCTCGCATGAAAACTGTAATTTGTAGGAGGTGCCAACAGCCTGGTCACTTTGCAAGAGAGTGTAAAGGAGAATATGTTGCTGCTTTGCCCCAGCCAGCCACTGTAGCAGTACACACCAACTCTAATGATCAGCACTCCACTCAGAACCAGGGAAACTTTCGCCCTCTGAACTGTTGAGCCAAAGTTCAGGTGGGGGCTCCCCCGGCTCAGAGTCTGCAGTAGATGACCCTCACAATCTGGTGTCTGCTTGCCCAACCATTACGGTGTTGATGGGTGGGGTTTGGGTTCCATGCCTCGTTGACACCGGGTCAATGGTCTCAACCATAACGGAGAGTTTCTTTGTACAGCATTTTGTACCTTGGGGCACAGAAAAGCTTCACTCTTGCAACTGGTTGAGGCTAAGTGCTGCTAATGGGCTGGCAATACCGTATGTAGGCTACTTTGAGTTGGATGTGCAGCTTTGTGATAAAGTTATTGCAAAGCGTGGAGTGTTGGTGGTTAGGGATCCCTCACACAATATGCCTGCAGTTCCTGGTGTACTAGGAATGAATATCATCAAGGAATGTTACTGGGAGTTGTTTGTACAGCATGGTCCGGCTCTTTTTAACTTGCCCTCTGTGTTGCAGGCTCCAACCCCAATTCAGCAAGCTCTCCAGCAGTGTCACCAGGTCCAGGCTAATGCCCCTCCTGATCGCTCGGGTCGTGTAAAGGTGAAGGGAGGGAGGGTCTGCAGAGTTCCCGGGGGTGCAATGAAATTGGTGGCAGCCACATGCTCCCAACATCACCTGGCAGATGATGTTTTGTTTGAGCCCCTTACCAACGGTTTACCTGCAGGGTTACTAGCATCCCCAGCGCTAGTCCGTGTGATAAGAGGTACTGTTTATATCCCCATTGTAAACGTAGGGACCGAAGATGTTTTACTGTACCCTCGCACTGTTTTGGGCACCGTGAGTCATGCCCACCTGGTGAGTTTACCCGCCGGTCTTGAAGAGGGAGAGATATCAGCCACAGTTTCCTCCCAGACTGTAACCAGTACAGTGCAGGACAAAATTGCGGCAGCTGATTTAACGGCACTCAACGAGCCAGAGCAATGTCAGGTCAGGTCCTTACTGCAGAAGTACAGTGGTGTCTTTTCTGCCCATGAAGGAGATATAGGTTGCACTAATCTTATTTCCCATGAAATTCCTTTAGTGGATGAGGTACCTGTACGTCAGAGATATCGGCGCATTCGTCCGTCAGAGTATGAGGCAGCAAAGACTCACATCCACCAGCTTCTTGAGGCACAGGTTATCAGAGAAAGTAGTAGCCCCTTTGCCTCTCCCATTGTGCTGGTAAAGAAGAAGGATGGCAGCCTTCGTCTGTGTGTGGACTATCGGCTCCTGAACAGCAAGA
Organism: Leptoclinus maculatus; assembly: GCA_032191485.1. Taxonomy (NCBI): domain Eukaryota; kingdom Metazoa; phylum Chordata; class Actinopteri; order Perciformes; family Stichaeidae; genus Leptoclinus; species Leptoclinus maculatus. The sequence continues at coordinate 14,998,826 of JAVDOI010000002.1, forward strand.
CCCGCAAAGACGCATTCCCATTGCCCCGTATTGAAGAGTCCCTTGACACCTTGTCAGGGGCCCGCTGGTTCTCGACTCTGGATCTGGCTGCCGGGTACAACCAAGTACCAGTCCTAGAAAAGGACAAAATGAAGACTGCATTCTGCACCCCCTTTGGGCTGTTCGAGTGGAACCGGATGCCATTTGGGTTGTGCAATGCCCCAAGTACCTTCCAGAGATTAATGGAGAGGATCTTTGGAGATCAGCACTGTCAGTCGTTGCTACTGTACTTGGATGATGTTGTTGTTTTCTCTTCCACTGTAGCACAGCATGTGGAGAGTCTGGATGCCGTACTGGGCCGATTGCAGCAGGAGGGCCTCAAAGCTAAGTGGGAAAAGTGCTCCTTCTTCAGACCAGAGGTGAAATACTTGGGCCACATCATATCCAGGGATGGTGTGTCCACAGACCCTGGCAAAATAGAAGCGGTCTCAAAGTGGCAGCGACCTAACCATGGGTCTGAGTTGCGTTCCTTCCTAGGATTTGCAAGCTACTACCGCCGTTTTGTTGAGGGGTTTGCCAAGCTTGCTGCCCCACTGCATCGCCTGGTTGCTGAACTGACTGGCTCAAAATCACGGAAAGCAGGACAAATTCTACCTGCGGCGTGGACGGAGGAGTGTGAGCAGAGCTTTGAGGGTCTTAAGGGTAGGTTGATGGCTTCTCCAGTCTTGGCCTATGCTAACTTCACCTTACCATTCATCCTAGAGGTTGATGCCAGCTACAGTGGACTGGGTGCTGTGCTCTCACAAGAACAGGATGGTAAGGTAAGACCCATAGCTTATGCGAGCCGTGGCCTTAAGCCTACAGAGCGTAACATGAGCAACTACAGCTCTATGAAATTAGAGTTTCTGGCCCTCAAATGGGCTATGACTGAAAAATTCAGAGATTACCTCTTGGGACAGAAATGTGTGGTGTATACGGACAATAACCCACTAAGTCATCTATCCACAGCCAAGCTGGGTGCTACGGAACAGCGTTGGGCTGCACAACTTGCCGCCTTTGATTTCACCATCAAGTATAGGCCTGGTCGCAGTAATCAGAATGCAGATGCCCTTTCCCGGCAGCACCCATTCAGCGCATCGGATTATGCAGCCTCTGGCATCCAAGTCCCAGACCCGCTCCAGCAGGCTATTGGAACCAAGCAAGCTACACAGGCCACCATCTCAGTTTTCCCTTGCCACACTCAGTCTGACCTACGTGTTTTACAGGAAGCAGACCCTATCATCAAGGAATTCCTGGGGTTTTGGACCAAAAGGAAGGGCCCTGATGCAGCTGAACGACGCCAGGCCTCCAAGGAAGCTCTTGTGCTGGTAAGACAGTGGGACCGGATAGTGGAACAAGATGGAGTTCTTTATCGCAGAATCTGCCACCCCAAGGGAGAAGAGGTTCTCCAGCTGGTGCTACCCATGTCGCTTAAGAGCCAGGTCCTGTATCAGCTACATCATGAACATGGACATCAAGGCATACAACGGACAACTGATTTGGTCCATCAGCGGTGCTACTGGCCCGGAATGCACCATGACATTAAGAAATGGTGTCTGGAGTGTGAACGTTGTCAGCTAGCTAAAAACACTCAACCGGCTACCTGCGCCTACATGGGCCATTTGTTAGCTTCTCGCCCAAATCAAATACTTGCGGTGGACTTTACTATGCTAGAGCCGTCGAAAAATGGGATGGAGAATGTCCTGGTCATGACTGATGTCTTTTCCAAGTACACTCAGGCAGTTCCAACACACGACCAACGGGCCTCAACGGTGGCCAAGGTGCTGGTCAATGAGTGGTTCTGCAAGTTTGGCGTTCCCAGTCGTATCCACTCTGACCAAGGCAGGAATTTCGAGAGCCATCTCATCAAACAGCTTTGCAGTATATACAGCATTGAGAAAAGCCACACCACTCCCTACCATCCAGCTGGTAATGGCCAATGTGAGCGGTTCAACCGCACCCTACATAACCTCCTACGCACCCTGCCAGTCACCAAGAAGAGGGATTGGTCGTGCTACCTGCCACAAGTGACTTTCTCCTACAACACCACAGCGCACCAATCCACTGGTGAGTCTCCATTTTTCTTGATGTTTGGGCAGGACCCTCAGTTACCTGTCGATTTCCTTTTGGGCAGAGTTCAGGAACCTGTGGCTGGTACCGCCCATGACTGGATTGTGGAACACCAAACACGACTACGACATGCTTTTGAGGGCGCTACCAAACACCTCGAGGCTACAGCTGCTCAGCGTAAGAAGCACTATGATAAACGGGTGCGAGATGTCCCCCTGCAAGAAGGTCAGTTGGTCTACCTCCGGGATGTTGGAGTCAGAGGCCGTCATAAGATCCAAGACATCTGGAGCTCGGTAGAGTACAAAGTGCTAAGGGCTCCAGCAGTTGGGGGATCGGTGTATACTATTGCCCCGATGAACGACCCTCACAAGGTAAAACATGTCCATCGTTCACTAATAAAAAGTAAATTGGCTTGTGTGATCAACAGTCCTAGTGAGCCAACCCAAGAGACGGAACCCCCTCCCATAGATGAGTCATCGCTGGATGGTGAATGGTTCATGCTGGTTCCTGGATGTACAAATGCACCAGTCAATTGCCAACCAAATCTGTATGCTCATGCCTCAAATCAGCCAGAGGCAATGGTGCCACCTTCTTCCAGCCGGCACCAGGCAAATCAACTACCAGGTACAGTCGCGGTTCTCCCAGGCAACAGGGAGGCATCCACAAGAAGGACCACACGAACTAATGCTGGGAGGCATCCTAACCTCCATCACCTACCCCAGACAGCCGAGAGTAGGTCAATGGGGGCTACGAACTCTCAGGTACCTGTGCCTAGCGTTTCTGCCATATTCAGACCATGGCAGTAGGTCCCAATCGTCGGGACGACGATTTAAAAACTAGGGGGTAGATTGTAGTGGGGAACACTCCTCAGAGTGTAGGGTTGTGAACGCAGCCCTCAGGCTAGGCTCCTCCCCCCCAATTAGTGCCAGCCCTTAAAAGGCACCTGTGGTCCTGGCCTCAGTCCTGTCTGGCCCCTGCCCTGGTGTTGTGGTTCACCTGCTGCTGTTTTGCTGCCTTATTTTGTTTGTTTGTTTTTGCCTCCATTCTACTTGTTTGGCTTTTGTTGTGCATGTTTGAGCTGTTCATTTGTTCTGCATGGTTTGGTAGTTTTAATGATTTTCCTTTAATCCTTTAATAAATATCATGTTAATTTTATGAAACGCGTCTCTGTCAAATATCAGTTATGAATCTGTGTGTCCTTAATTAATTCAAGACTATATATATATATTTGGTTCGTTAAGTTTATATTTCCTGGGGTGCAAGTCTCCAGGTGGCGTTGTTGGTTCCCTTTAATTTCTCCCCCCCCCCCCTAAGGCCACGCTACACATTGTTCATGTTTGTGGGAAATAAAATGCTTTTCTTAGCAGCCAGCTAGCTTGTCTCCCTGTTTTGTTGCAGTCAATGACTAAGTGTCTAAAGGCAAATAATAGAACAACTAGAACAGTCTGTTAAGTTCAGTGTTAGAGTGAAAAATCGAAATGACTAATTATAATATGTGTGAAAAAATCTGAGACGATATCTAGTCTCATATTACGATGCCAATATAATAATGATACATTCCCAGCCCTACAATTTGTCAAGTTGAAATGAAGTGCTAAAACAACAGCAGCACTGTCTTCCTTTATCATGAAGAAGTCCAGCACAGCGAGATCAAACCTTCTTTAGAGGGTGTAAAGGAGAAGTCGGGGCGGTAGCGTCTCAGCTTGGCATTGCTGGCTGTCTTCTTTATCTGGCCGTCTGACAGGGTGGTGTCATACTGGTGTGAGGGGTCAAGGAGAGACTGGATTTGATCTGTGTGGGTTTTGCGCTTCAAGGAACAGTGTGTAGCATTGAGGGGGATCTATTAGCAGAAATTGAATATGTTATTATGTTTTCTTTTGTGTATAATCACCTGAAAATAAGAATCCTGACGACAACCGTAGTTCTCTTACACACGTGGCACACGGGAGAAGTTTCAGTTGGTTGCAAGAACAAAGATTGTTTAAATTGCTGAATTTTGCACATTATATTGGTAATGTCCAATTAAAATGTTTCGTTTTTAAGCCAGCAACTCCTTATGGAGCTTTTATACAGTTAAGAGGTTCTTTACTGTTGACCTACAGCATGTACTTCATATCCAAGGTTCACAAAAGCATCTCAGAAGTAAAACCATATGCACACACATCTCAATGTGATAAACTGCTCTATGCATTCATTGGGGAATGTTGAAAGGATACATGTATTTCGCCTTTGAAGTCCAGAGCCTCTGCAATAATGTCCACGGCGTCTTTGATTGACATTTCCTCCTCCTCACCCACTGACGACAAATCCACAGTGAAGAGTGAATGATTAAACCGTACACATGGTGACTGTGTCTCACACCTCTGTGTTTTGAAGCTATAACTTACCCACATTTTCTTACCACACAATCAAAAAGCTACCCAGAAGGGAATTATAATGCTAACTAAGGGTGAGTATAGTACTACTTACCAGAGAGGATAATAGGTTCAATTTCTTTATATTCTCTCAGGACCCAAACGATTAGACGACCCAAATCCTGACAGTAAACACAGACAATGGGACGATACTTTCTTAGTCGACATGTAAGCATGTTATCATACTTATTTATCTTAATACAGTCAGAGATACATTTGGCCAATTTAGATACAGGAAAAAATGAAATTGTCATCGAAGCACACACCTATACAGTCAAATCTAAGAGCAATATATACTAATACTCGTACCAGAGAGTAGGTGAACTGCCTTCGAGCAGCTCCAGTGCCACATACATTCAATGGAGTTCCCTCCTCTGTGAGAGAGACATGAGAAAATACTCTTTTACCTCTTTTTGTCTGTGTTTGTATGTTTTGTTCACTATTCTCAGTCCGTATTTGTGTATGAAAATGGATTTGTGTAATCACCTTTGGCCTTGTGTGTCTTGTTAATGAGCGCCGACAGCACGTGACCATTTTCCATGTTGAAGTTGTCATTGGGACCAACAACGTTGGTTGGGATGACCGCTGTGTAACAATGACCATACTGCTCAAAGTACGCCCTGTCAACACACAGGCAGAGAAACGATGAACACTTTTCTGCTCACACACGTTTGTTTTGTTCCCCTTGGTGGCTCACATGAGTTGAACTCTAACAACACACTTCCCTCTTTCACCTGCCCACCTCCAACAGTAAAAGGCGTGTCCAGTGTCATGGTAACTTTGGCTAGAAACTTGATCCCCCACAGAGAACATTGTGCTTTGTGACATTACTAAATTGAACTTGTCTGACAGCATCTGCTCAATGCCATACAAGATAAATAAAAGCTACAAAATAAACTACTTGCCTGATTGGCTGCTCCCTCCACAGCTCTTTGTTGGGGGATAAAGCATGTCAGATGTGTCTACACTGCACCCTTGTTTGCACAGCTTACCTGTTCTGAATATCGATTATTCTCTTGGCATGCGAGTATCCAAAATTGGAGTCATGAGGTGGTCCGTTGTGTATCTGGGAGAGTAGGGCATTACAGAAAACATGTTAAATCAATGCATTTCACCAAAGTCATAAGTGTACTTTATTTCATGGCTCTGTAGCATATATATATATATATATATATATATATATATTGCAAGTCCACCTAATAAACCCACAAATCCCCTGTATTGACGAAAGTAACAGGAAGTGTGTCGCTAAAACAAATAAAAGTAAACAAAAGAGAGAAGGAGCTTACCATGGTCTCATCGATGGGGTATGTGACTTTGTCAGGGAAGATACAACTGGACAGGCAAGACACAAGCTTGGTCACACCCATCTCATGAGCGGTTTGGAGTACATTGTCATTGATTTTGATGTTATCCCTCTGTAAAAGTGTCAAACTGTCACTGACGTAACAATTTCAATTCAATGCAGATATATTTTCAATAGACCCCATGTTTACATTAGAAATATATTCATAACAGTTTACAATTTGTCAGCTATGGTGAATCATTCTTTATCTCTCACCAGAAATTGCAGGTTCTCCTTCATGTGTAGATACATTCCTCCGACTTTTGCAGCCAGATGGATGACATGAGTGGGACGATACTTCTCGAACACAGCCCTGGTCTGCCCGACGTCTCTGTTCGTGTTTTAACACCACATTTAATAAACAATTGTATATAGACTGGAGAAACATGCAGGTTTGAAAAGGGACGTTGCAACCTATGGGTTCTTATTTGACTTCATGTATTCTAGTATAAGTGTCGAAACGCATCAATTATAGACACATTTGTTTCAGGCATAATTGGCTAGAAGAGTACAATTGAAGCAAAACTTACACAAGATCAGCATCCTTGGAGGAGAGGAAGATCCATTCTTCTCCGTCCAGTTTCCCACCTTCCTGCTGCACCACATGCTCAACGGCTTTGCCCACCATCCCAGATCCACCAGTCACCAGGACACGCATTGGCCCCGCTTGGATCTTTGAGGCCATCTTTTACAGATGTGCTGGCTCTTCTGAGTGAAAATTAAAGAAGAAAAATGCAATTCAAAGTAGGACTCTCCGCAGAGGACATACAGGTAACAGAGAAGTCCTTACCAACTTGTTAGAGGGCTGGAGTAAGTGTTGGACTCAGCAGAGGGTTTGCCTACTTGATGGCTATCCTGTATCCAACTTCATCATGACAGACAACAAGTTGGCAACACCCTCTCCACACATACTTCAGCCCTCTAACAAGTTGGTGAGGACTTCTATGTTACCTGTATGGAATCCTGTTGAACAGCCAACAAATAGTTCATCATAGTTCATATGCTGAATAACTTCATCAACATATGCTATTTGAGATATTTGTATAATTTGAGACTCCTCCTACCTACAACATGCAGATGAGCTGCTGCCATCTGCTGGTTATAATGTATTTTAGACATATATATATATATATATATATATATGTATACTGTACTGTATATATGCACAAAGAAAAAGTGAAGATTTTAGTTGACTCATATTGATTAGGCTTAAGTACTTTAAGTAGGGATAAAATATGTTTAAATAGTTGTTTACAAAACAAAATTGAGCATGCCTCATCATTGACCGATTAACAGCAGTGTCAGTTTGAATTTTGAATTAATACCACGCGAGGTGAACTTTGTCCAGCAGCTTGAGATGTATGTTTGGAGTGTGGAAGACAAATGAAAAGAGCTTCTGTCTTTCTGTAAAGAATAGGATGAAGGAATCCAAGTTCACATTCATTTTATTTGGAAATCATTCACACGGTTCTCTGTGTTATGCAGAAGTAGAGAATCAAACCAAAGGGATGGTAACACATTAAAAAACAGTGAGTGGGTTTTGAAATGATGGCCAAGATGGCACAGTTGTTGTGTAGAAACCTGCTGTCGATTTAAATCAGCCATCGCAAAACTGTAAAGATGCTCCAGTGAAAAAAGACACTGCGTAACATACATTACTGTAAGTATGCTGGTTCATTTTAGCACAGTATGGAGAGTGTCTCAACTGCAATACAAGTCCAGGACACTTCACAATAGATATTGGTATATAAATATTACATTAACCAAAAATATTTGGGATATCTGCTAAATATCTTAATGGAGATCCGTGACATAATCCTCTAAATCCAGGTGGCGTTGTGTTCATATCCAAGCTGTGTGGAAGTGGGTGTTAGCCCGGAAGGTTCCGACAGATGATGGAGATACGACGCAGCCGAGGCACTTTCTGTCCATTGAACACAGACTCCTCGTCTCTCAGGATTTGGTGAGTGAAGTTATATCTGGCCTGGTCCCTGCACGGGTGTGAAGAGAACAGGATTAAACAAATTACTGCACAGTTTAAAGATGGCGTTAGGTATCCTGCGGTGAATAATGCAACTAGAGTATACTCCATGTGCAGCATATTTACTGAACCTGAGAATGTAGAGGGAAAGTCGGGGCAGCAGCAGGTCCACCCATTCATCGGTGGCGTCCTCCTTCACCAAGCGCATGATGCTGTCTGACAGGAGACTTAACCCGGCGATGGTGCTACCACAGAACTTAAGAGGGAACGACAGTAAGAGCACAGCTACGACAACAGTAAAGCCCACACAAAAGGTTTCCCCACTGGTAGTAGTGCTCAGGATATTGTCCATGTTAGAAACTAACATTTTTCTTTAAAACCTACCTTGACACTGTCAATGTGAGGCTTGATGTAGCCGGTCTTGTCCAGATCTAGAACGTGCACCGGCCCGAGGACTGGACCACCCTCAGGAAACGCTACAGATCGGACACGAATCATCACCTCCTCACACGCTGCGCCCCACCTCGCACGCTCAGTCTCCCGGTACCCGTGGATAGCCTAGAGGAGGGGGAAGTGAACACAGCGCAGATGAAGTCAGTGTCACTGGCATTTAGAAAACACTCGTGCTGTAAGTAAGTGAATCGCAAAAGGGTTTAAATGATTTCATTTCACAGCCTGTGGTTGTTGCTGTATGTCACTTGGAGCCAGTGAAAACATCTGCATAAGAATTAAAAAATACATAGATGTTTCAATCTAGATTTTTTAGCACGTTTTGCATTTTTGTTCAACATCTGATGATGTGACATATGTTGTTAGTAATCACTTGTTATTGCTATGCCAGTACTCTTGAAATGGGATTTTTGTTAAGGGATTTGCAGGAAAACTAACCAAAAACTACAACCGGAAACGGTAAAATAAAATGATTTTCTTTCATCTACGGGTAAGATTTGGGCAGAAAATGCCTTCCTACAATATATAAAGGTGACTGACAGGTACACGAGGTAAATGTGTGGATAGCGAAGAGACGAGGGTGTAACGTGGTGAGGGTGTCCTTTAACTAGCCTACTCGTATGAGTGGTAACGTTTTAGCCGGTAGGTTCATTGGGTTTAATTAATCCTAAAATCAGGTGTGTCCACACACACTTTGTATATGGTAACGAGCGTGAAAGGTGTGCAGACCCGTTTCAAACTACAGACCGTGCGAACATAACTTACGTCGTCCCAGTGGTCGAATTCGTAGCGTTTCTTCTTCAGGCCCGGCTCCAGCTCTCGCAGAAGAGACCCTTCCTCCTCCTCGGTGATGAAGCCCGTCCTCACCTCCACCTGTGAGCCGAGTCTCCGCACGAGCTCCCGGCTCGAGCCGACGACGAGAGCCTCATCCCGGAGAGGTGACAGGCCGCTGCTGGAGGCACAGGAGCTCAGGCGGCGCCGCTGACTGGTGTAAACAGCTGGTATGTGGATTCGTTTGAACGCTGTGAGCAACAGTTTCATCCTACTGTCTTTACTGGTGTGAGTCAAACGCGCTACACACTATCCAATTCACCTCGAGCTGTGTTTTGGTCTTGTTGACAGAAGTCAAGCGACAACGTGAGACGCCATGTTGAAAACGCAATGCATTATGGGGGGTGGAGTCTTGATAAGTAAAGCTTATCAATCAGGAGATAGTTCTCTGCCCAAGGTGTGAGTAGAAAGTAACTTTGCAAAGTGTTTCCCAGAATAAATTGAGAATAGAAAATGTTTTTAATAAATTCCTAAAAATCTTTATACCTAAATGTTGGTGTCCTGTGACATACTGTCTTACACATTTCTCTGACATAAACTTTTATATTGAAGATATATATTTTGTTATTACATTACAGTCATTTTAGCAGAATTACAATTCAGATTCTACGGGAGCAATTTTGGGGTTAAATGTCTAGCGACTTGTGACTAGCCGGGGATCGAACTGCCGATCCTCTGATTGAAGGACGGCCCTGCTCTCCACTTAGCCACGATCTCCTCTTAGATCTCCACTTAGCCTCCTTGTTGTCGAATACATTTGTAACATGACTTGGTTTCGTTTTGTGTGTATCTTTTCTACACACTTGTTAACTTTGATAAGAAATGTAATTGGATAATTCTCCACAATTCATATAGTCACATTTATTTTTTCATTGTCACATATTGGTAATATTATATGATAAAGGGCCTATAAAGGCTAGAGAAGCAGATAACAATGGACAGAGATGACACATTTTAATGTTCACCAATAAGTGTCAAACATATTAGTGACCAACTGCTTGCATCATATGTGTTTTGTAGATTATCTAAATGCAACCCTTTTTCTTGATCTCGGACTGCAGAGGATGCCGTTCTGTCCTGTGACCACTGGAGGGCAGTGAAGACTCGTTATTGTAAACAGACTCGGGTCAGTTGTCTCCTCCACCCATGTGCCAACATCTGGAGAGAACCTTCAAAGTCAGACATGCAGAGAGGAAGTGGTGTTTCTAATTTGTCTTCTGCCACGTGCGTAAATGCAGCATAACAAAACGGTCACATGGTGGATATTTGATTACAAGCACTTGGATAATTGATTAAATGAACAGTAACTTAAATGTTCACTATGTAACATGCTTTAGTGACAGAAAGTGAAAGAAATACATAAATGAATCATAGTGGAATTTAATAACACAATGACATGGAGAAATGATTAAAGAATTAATAAAATAGGGGTTCCCCAGCAGCTCACCTGGTAGGGGGAATGGTATCTGTAATGACGATAGAATATTTTTATTATTCAAACTACTTATTGTCTAAAAGTCAGGGATAGGTACATCACTGGGTACCTATCCCTGGTATGAGTGGTATGCTACTGTTGTTCAGCGGTATGTACCTATCCCTAAAGTGGTGTGCTGCTGTTGTTCAGTGGTAGGTACCTATCCCTAAAGTGGTATGCTGCTATTGTTCAGTGGTAGGTACCTATCCCTAAAGTGGTATGCTGCTATTGTTCAGTGGTAGGTACCTATCCCTAAAGTGGTATGCTGCTGTTGTTCAGTGGTAGGTACTGTGATGGTACATTTCCACTGTGTATCTTCTTCCTGTTTTATTCTCTGACCACTCAGTGTTTTGACCCTTTTGTATTAACAAAGTTAATAATGTCAGACATGATCAGTAAGTGTCCTCTCAGGTTGAGTAATATTGAATGTGTGTCTTAATCAGGGGCTTGATACTGTCAACTTAGATAGGGGGCTGAATGGGGATGCAATCAGTGGACCAATCAGTGATTAACCATTGAATGGTTGATCAGTGAATGATCACTGTTGTCCAGATGTCCTAGTGATGAACTCCTCCTATCCCACCATGTGCTCAATGCCTTTATAAGTCGTACACAACCAACACTCTGGGCCCATCCTCTGCAGACTGCGTTGCAGTCAGTACGACGATGAAGCCTTCTCTGCGCAGAGAATAAATACTTTAAGGACAAACTTCTTTCCTCAATGTTTCTTGTTTCAGTATTCAGTATTATAGGACTCACTCGGTACTAATGAATAGTTTTTTTCCACCACAGTACCTATCCCTAAAGTGGTATGCTGCTGTTGTTCAGTGGTAGGTACCTATCCCTGAAGTGGAATGCTGCTGTTGTTCAGTGGTAGGTACCTATCCCTAAAGTGGTATGCTGCTGTTGTTCAGTGGTATGTACCTATCCCTAAAGTGGTATGCTGCGGTTGTTCAGTGGTATGTACCTATCCCTAAAGTGGTATGCTGCTGTTGTTCAGTGGTATGTACCTATCCCTAAAGTGGTATGCTGCTGTTGTTCAGTGGTATGTACCTATCCCTAAAGTGGTATGCTGCGGTTGTTCAGTGGTATGTACCTATCCCTAAAGTGGTATGCTGCTGTTGTTCAGTGGTATGTACCTATCCCTAAAGTGGTATGCTGCTGTTGTTCAGTGGTAGGTACCTATCCCTAAAGTGGTATGCTGCTGTTGTTCAGTGGTAGGTACCTATCCCTAAAGTTGTATGCTGCTGTTGTTCAGTGGTAGGTACCTATCCCTAAAGTGGTATGCTGCTGTTGTTCAGTGGTAGGTACCTATCCCTAAAGTGGTATGCTGCTGTTGTTCAGTGGTATGTACCTATCCCTTAAGTGGTATGCTACTGTTGTTCAGTGGTAGGTACCTATCCCTAAAGTGGTATGCTGCTGTTGTTCAGTGGTAGGTACCTATCCCTAAAGTGGTATGCTGCTGTTGTTCAGTGGTAGGTACCTATCCCTAAAGTGGTATGCTGCTGTTGTTCAGTGGTAGGTACCTATCCCTAAAGTGGTATGCTGCTGTTGTTCAGTGGTAGGTACCGATCCCTGGAGTGGTATGTCAGTACTTTTCCAACGGCACACTGTTTGCACACCTGTAACTGTAGCTACCATCGGCTACTTTTCGATCTCGGCGCTACCGGTCTGAGGTTATCCTCATGAGTTCAGTTAAGCCGGTCATTAAAGATTTTATTATTGTTTTCTTCTAAACATGCAGTACATTGTGAGTTTTGTGATGTAATACAAATGTCCCTTTATTATTTGTCTTGAGAACATGTATTAAACTGCAACAATTATGTATTGAATGTCTATTGTTATTCTTTTATTTGTTGGGAATTAAATGCAAAAGTATTGGGTTGTATTACCCTTTTGTAAATAAACGGAAACATTCTGCCATATACCGTAAAATCACTGTAAAACCCAGTTATCCTACTATCACATACCGTAATCAAGTATACGGTAAGATACCGTAAAAGTAAATTACGGTAGCTTCACCGTAAAACAACCGTAAATGACTGGGGTCCCTGCTGCAAGTAAGTTACCGTTATTTTACGGTGAAATTGTTTAGTGTGAAATTCCTTCGATTAAAAGAGGCTCCAGTACACGAGAGAATATGTTCAGCAATGTTTATTGTGGCACTGAATGAACCAACATTGTACAGTGATAACAACTTGCTCGACACCAGAACCAAAGAGTGTTGTTAATGGTCGGTCGCTTCATATCCGGGCTTTGTCGTAGTTGGTCTCGAACCAGCTGCAGGTCATCTTTATAGCTAGAAGGAGAAAAAAACGAAAACAACAAGTCACCTTCAAGCTGAGGGTTTATGCAAATATTTATTCAAAGCTCTCATTTGAATGTTGGAAAAAAGCAGAAGTCTAATTTGTTCTGTTGCCTCCATGCATTTAGTTATGTACGCAGTACTACTATTGTCGGGTTGATTTGTTCTTCGTGTACTTTTACGAAATATTTACACGGTGAGATTTTTGATATTGTGACGACCCTCCTCCTCCCATACACTAGGTGTTGTTAGGGTTTGAACTTTTGAACACAGAGAGAAATCGCCCCCCTCCCTGCAGCCATGTGCTCTCAATCGCCTCCAAACACAACAGCAGGTTTAAGTCAAAATCTTAATGGATTTATTATCCAACAAACATAAAAACAGTTACAAACCGAATCACACTATTAATAACAAAACATATAACAAAAAAACATCCAAAATCTGAGACGATATCTAGTCTCATATTACGATGCCAATATAATAATGATACATTCCCAGCCCTACAATTTGTCAAGTTGAAATTAAGTGCTAAAACAACAGCAGCACTGTCTTCCTTTATCATGAAGAAGTCCAGCACAGCGAGATCAAACCTTCTTTAGCGGGTATAAAGCAGAAGTCGGGGCGGTAGCTTCTCAGCTTGGCATTGCTGGCTGTCTTCTTTATCTGGCCGTCTGACAGGGTGGTGTCATACTGGTGTGAGGAGTCAAGGAGAGACTGGATTTGATCTGTGTGGGTTTTGCGCTTCAAGGAACAGTGTGTAGCATTGAGGGGGATCTATTAGCAGAAATTGAAGATATTATTAATAAGTATGTTTTCTTTTGTGTATAATCACCTGAAAATAAGAATCGTGACGACAACCGTAGTTCTCTTACACACGTGGCACACGGGAGAAGTTTCAGTTGGTTGCAAGAACAAAGATTGTTTAAATTGCTGAATTTTGCACATTATATTGGTAATGTCCAATTAAAATGTTTCGTTTTTAAGCCAGCAACTCCTTATGGAGCTTTTATACAGTTAAGAGGTTCTTTACTGTTGACCTACAGCATGTACTTCATATCCAAGGTTCACAAAAGCATCTCAGAAGTAAAACCATATGCACACACATCTCAATGTGATAAACTGCTCTATGCATTCATTGGGGAATGTTGAAAGGATACATGTATTTCGCCTTTGAAGTCCAGAGCCTCTGCAATAATGTCCACGGCGTCTTTGATTGACATTTCCTCCTCCTCACCCACTGACGACAAATCCACAGTGAAGAGTGAATGATTAAACCGTACACATGGTGACTGTGTCTCACACCTCTGTGTTTTGAAGCTATAACTTACCCACATTTTCTTACCACACAATCAAAAAGCTACCCAGAAGGGAATTATAATGCTAACTAAGGGTGAGTATAGTACTACTTACCAGAGAGGATAATAGGTTCAATTTCTTTATATTCTCTCAGGACCCAAACGATTAGACGACCCAAATCCTGACAGTAAACACAGACAATGGGACGATACTTTCTTAGTCGACATGTAAGCATGTTATCATACTTATTTATCTTAATACAGTCAGAGATACATTTGGCCAATTTAGATACAGGAAAAAATGAAATTGTCATCGAAGCACACACCTATACAGTCAAATCTAAGAGCAATATATACTAATACTCGTACCAGAGAGTAGGTGAACTGCCTTCGAGCAGCTCCAGTGCCACATACATTCATTGGAGTTCCCTCCTCTGTGAGAGAGACATGAGAAAATACTCTTTTACCTCTTTTTGTCTGTGTTTGTATGTTTTGTTCACTATTCTCAGTCCGTATTTGTGTATGAAAATGGATTTGTGTAATCACCTTTGGCCTTGTGTGTCTTGTTAATGAGCGCCGACAGCACGTGAGCACTTTCTATGTTGAAGTTGTCATTGGGACCAACAACGTTGGTTGGGATGACCGCTGTGTAACAATGACCATACTGCTCAAAGTACGCCCTGTCAACACACAGGCAGAGAAACGATGAACACTTTTCTGCTCACACACGTTTGTTTTGTTCCCCTTGGTGGCTCACATGAGTTGAACTCTAACAACACACTTCCCTCTTTCACCTGCCCACCTCCAACAGTAAAAGGCGTGTCCAGCTTACCTGTTCTGAATATCGATTATTCTCTTGGCATGCGAGTATCCAAAATTGGAGTCATGAGGTAGTCCGTTGTGTATCTGGGAGAGTAGGGCATTACAGAAAACAAGTTAAATCAATGCATTTCGCCAAAGTCATAAGTGTACTTTATTTCATGGCTCTGTAGCATATATATATATATATATATATATATATATTGCAAGTCCACCTAATAAACCCACAAATCCCCTGTATTGACGAAAGTAACAGGAAGTGTGTCGCTAAAACAAATAAAAGTAAACAAAAGAGAGAAGGAGCTTACCATGGTCTCATCGATGGGGTATGTGACTTTGTCAGGGAAGATACAACTGGACAGGCAAGACACAAGCTTGGTCACACCCATCTCATGAGCGGTTTGGAGTACATTGTCATTGATTTTGATGTTATCCCTCTGTAAAAGTGTCAAACTGTCACTGACGTAACAATTTCAATTCAATGCAGATATATTTTCAATAGACCCCATGTTTACATTAGAAATATATTCATAACAGTTTACAATTTGTCAGCTATGGTGAATCATTCTTTATCTCTCACCAGAAATTGCAGGTTCTCCTTCATGTGTAGATACATTCCTCCGACTTTTGCAGCCAGATGGATGACATGAGTGGGACGATACTTCTCGAACACAGCCCTGGTCTGCCCGACATCTCTGTTCGTGTTTTAACACCACATTTAATAAACAATTGTATATAGACTGGAGAAACATGCAGGTTTGAAAAGGGACGTTGCAACCTATGGGTTCTTATTTGACTTCATGTATTCTAGTATAAGTGTCGAAACGCATCAATTATAGACACATTTGTTTCAGGCATAATTGGGTAGAAGAGTACAATTGAAGCAAAACTTACACAAGATCAGCATCCTTGGAGGAGAGGAAGATCCATTCTTCTCCGTCCAGTTTCCCACCTTCCTGCTGCACCACATGCTCAACGGCTTTGCCCACCATCCCAGATCCACCAGTCACCAGGACACGCATTGGCCCCGCTTGGATCTTTGAGGCCATCTTTTACAGATGTGCTGGCTCTTCTGAGTGAAAATTAAAAAAGAAAAATGCAATTCAAAGTAGGACTCTCCGCAGAGGACATACAGGTAACAGAGAAGTCCTTACCAACTTGTTAGAGGGCTGGAGTAAGTGTGGGACTCAGGAGAGGGTTTGCCTACTTGATGGCTATCCTGTTGAACAACTTCATCATGACAGACAACAAGTTGTCAACACCCTCTCCGCAGAGGTTCACACATACTTCCCTCTAACAAGTTGGTAAGGACTTCTATGTTACCTGTATGGAATCCTGTTGAACAAGTTCAGCAATCCTGATGAACAGCCAACAAATAGTTCATCAATCTTTACTATGCTGAATACGTTCATCAATCTTTAGTATGCTGAATAAGTTCATCAATCTTTAGTATGCTGAATAAGTTCATCAACCTTTAGTATGCTGAATAAGTTCATCAATCTTTAATATGCTGAATAAGTTCATCAATCTTTACTATGCTGAATACGTTCATCAATCTTTACTATGCTGAATACGTTCATCAATCTTTAGTATGCTGAATAAGTTCATCAATCTTTAGTATGCTGAATAAGTTCATCAATCTTTAATATGCTGAATAAGTTCATCAATCTTTATTATGCTGAATACGTTCATCAACCTTTGCTATTTGAGATATTTGTATAATTTGAGACGACTCCTACCTACAACATGCAGATGAGCTGCTGCCATCTGCTGGTTATAATGTATTTTAGACATATATATATATATATTTGAATTGAATACAGAAAAAACTTTTGATAAATATGTTTCGTATAGAAAACTAAAATAGCATTTCAAATCTCAATCAGTAATCTGCAAATATGAAGTGCATGAGTGCGGTTGGAGGAGTGGAGTTCAGTTGGCAGCCGTTTGTTTGTGCTTTGTTTTGAGAGATAATCCTTCTTTGCATATTGAGGCGTTCCTATGAGCCTGTTTGGGATGATTATTATGAATCAATGCCTAGGGGCAGCAACAGAGAAGGACCGGTCGGCCCGGGTTGTCATTTTTGTTCTAGGAACAACTAAAAGCTGTTAGCATATATGTACGTATATGTATATTCTATTATGATCATGGACTCTTTCTTAATCATTCCAAATGATGAAATATCTGACGGTTTCATTAGATCATTAAGGAAGGTGTAGCTAAAGAACACCTCTAATAATGCGTTGTGCACTGTAATGAATTGCTGTAAATTTACGGTGGGTTTTCAACAGTATCTTACAGTATTTCATAACTAACATACAGTTAAATGTTCATCCCACAGTTAATGCCGTAAATTATCAATAACAGCAGACAACTGTAATTTAGCAGCATAATACAGTATTTTCTCTCGCAGAAGAGACCCTTCCTCCTCCTCGGTGATGAAGCCCGTCCTCACCTCCACCTGTGAGCCGAGTCTCCGCACGAGCTCCCGGCTCGAGCCGACGACGAGAGCCTCATCCCGGAGAGGTGACAGGCCGCTGCTGGAGGCACAGGAGCTCAGGCGGCGCCGCTGACTGGTGTAAACAGCTGGTATGTGGATTCGTTTGAACGCTGTGAGCAACAGTTTCATCCTACTGTCTTTACTGGTGTGAGTCAAACGCGCTACACACTATCCAATTCACCTCGAGCTGTGTTTTGGTCTTGTTGACAGAAGTCAAGCGACAACGTGAGACGCCATGTTGAAAACGCAATGCATTATGGGGGGTGGAGTGTTGATAAGTAAAGCTTATCAATCAGGAGATAGTTCTCTGCCCGAGGTGTGAGTAGAAAGTAACTTTGCAAAGTGTTTCCCAGAATAAATTGAGAATAGAAAATGTTTTTAATAAATTCCTAAAAATCTTTTCACCTAAATGTTGGTGTCCTGTGACATACTGTCTTACACATTTCTCTGATATAAACTTTTATATTGAAGGTATATATTTTCCTTCTATATATTTTGTTATTACATTACAGTCATTTTAGCAGACTTACAATTCAGATTCTACGGGAGCAATTTTGGGGTTAAATGTCTAGCGACTTGTGACTAGCCGTGTGTGTGTACCTTTTCTACACACTTGTTAACTTTGATAAGAAATGTAATTGGATGATTCTCCACAATTCATATAGTCACATTTATTTTTTCATTGTCACATATTGGTAATATTATATGATAAAGGGCCTATAAAGGCTAGAGAAGCAGATAACAATGGACAGAGATGACACATTTTAATGTTCACCAATAAGTGTCAAACATATTAGTGACCAACTGCTTGCATCATATGTGTTTTGTAGATTATCTAAATGCAACCCTTTTTCTTGATCTCGGACTGCAGAGGATGCCGTTCTGTCCTGTGACCACTGGAGGGCAGTGAAGACTCGTTATTGTAAACAGACTCGGGTCAGTTGTCTCCTCCACCCATGTGCCAACATCTGGAGAGAACCTTCAAAGTCAGACATGCAGAGAGGAAGTGGTGTTTCGAATTTGTCTTCTGCCACGTGCGTAAATGCAGCATAACAAAACGGTCACATGGTGGATATTTGATTACAAGCACTTGGATAATTGATTAAATGAACAGTAACTTAAATGTTCACTATGTAACATGCTTTAGTGACAGAAAGTGAAAGAAATATACAAATGAATCATAGTGGAATTTAATAACACAATGACATGGAGAAATGATTAAAGAATTAATAAAATAGGGGTTCCCCAGCAGCTCAGGGTTTGAATCCAACCCATGTCCATTTACTGCGTGTTGTCCCCTCCCCCTTTCCTGTCTATCTGTATTATCCAACAGCAAAAAAATCATCTCATAAAAAGGGGGAAATAGAAACCATGAATTACAGAATGAAATAAAAACAAATCTTCTTTGTGTCCCTTGGCCCACAAACTCAAGGATGAGGAACCTATTTGAAATATTAGAATGGTTGAAAAAGAAATGGAGTATGAAAAGAAGAGCAAGAGAAGAGAGCTCTGAGAGTAGATAAAGTGGTGACTTCATCCTCACAAGAGATTCCCTCTGAAAAAAAACACTGGCCTATTTACCACTAAGGACAGGTTACCTCTCTCTCTCTCTCTCGTCTGCTCTCTCTTTTGCTTTGTTTCAAACTATTTGTTAGTGAAATATCAGCATACAAGGAAAGTGGGACATCTCCTTTTACCCTCACAGGAAATCTGTGGACGAAAAAGCTGATGTTTACATTCTGTATCAGATCAGATCTGAGACTAACTGTCAAGGAGCCCGGAGGAGACGGAGAAACAGATGGAGGAAGAAGATGTTGGTGGTGCGGGCCCTGCTGCGTTACCCTACTTATGAGTAGGTTCAAAATGAATTCTGCTCATTTCAGCAGGCTGACAACTTCTTATTTAGGCGTGTTTGCATTTTGATCACCATATTCACGCACACATGGATAAATGTTGTTTTGATGCATGTGAGCATGACCCGACATGTCACATGCACATCCACTCCATATACACAAGGATTATTAGTGCTCCTTCTGTGAGCCTGCTGTTGGTCTCGGTCAGTGAGCATCCACAATAAAACTAACTCGCCCCCCCCCCTCCTCCTTCTACACACACACACACACATACAAATGATGTGATGCCCATTTCATTGTTGGATGCCATGTTGCTGCCCCCAGCATCACATTCATCCAGCCATGATGAGTGTTTTGGGTTCACATTCTCATTCCCAGTTGGTGCACTCATTTTAAAGCTCCTACGACTCGCTGCATTACCGTCGGTCAGCTTGCCCCCGGAGGCATCATTATGTACATTCTGTTGACTCACGCAATTAAACTGGAAATCACCAGATAAATACATTGCAATGGTAAGTTTGGACGGTGCGTGTGTGGAAACCGTCTGCAGTTACTGCGCAATGATAAGCGCCAAGAGGTCAGAATGTCACCGGATAATCTAAAGAACTGCATGCGTCATAAAATCATGAAAAGTGAATGAAGCAGGGCAGAGTGGTTGTTATTGCAGCACTTTGGTAGGAAGGTACAGATACCGCAACACTGCTGTAGACAATATTCAACAAAGAATGACAATTTATTAGTAAGGGAAACGGTGTGTGATTAAAGGAATTTAAAGGGGAACCCCCTACATTTTACCCATCAAAGTCTGTTTATAGGTTTATAGTACTACTGCATATGTGAAAAAGAAGTTGCCTTTTGTGGCTCCAGAGGGAACTGCGTGGAATCTGGTAAATTGCCTCAACTTCTTTTAACTGTCTCAACAGTCGAACAATGTTATAGGAGTGAAATAAGTCAGGAGAGTACTCTTTTAGGTGAAGTGAGGTGGACCTTAAAGCAGTGAGAGGGGGAGGGAAGAGAAATCCTCATCTCCGATGCTGTCTAGTTGTGAGTCTGACCAGTGTGTCCTCCTTGTCTGTCTCCATCCATGGTCATGAACTGGCTGGGCTGCAAGCTCTGCTCTATGTGCATGTGATGTATGTGCATGTGCTCTATTCATTCACTATATGATCCCCTTATCCTATAAGGCTTGTATCAGTTTTTCTGGTGTCGTGCCAGAACCCATCTGTTACACGGCCTCTTTACCAGTTCGATTAAGCTTCAGTTAAGTTAAACTAAATACAGCATGTGACCTAATTTTGGTTGAACACTTGAATCTTCACCCATACCTTACTTTCCCCTCTGGTTATGTAAAGATGTGTTATGGCAAAATAGCATTTTTGACCCACTGTAATATACCATTGACCGATGTTGACCTCAATATGTTGTGTATGATGAAGACAACTCTTGCAGAGGTTTTCGTGTAAGTCGGCATCGGGTCTGTGGAGGACCAGGTTCAGCAGGGGCGGAGTGCTCTACATGCATCCAACCATTGAATTATTCAGCCTTATGAATCATTGAGTCACGACACTCCTTTTTAGGCCCTCGCCTCAGAGCTCCAGCTCCCAGCTATACCCACCATTTGAACATCTGACAAGAGAACGAAACACAACAGAGAACATTCATCCGAAGTTT
This sequence comes from Leptoclinus maculatus, assembly GCA_032191485.1. Lineage (NCBI taxonomy): Eukaryota > Metazoa > Chordata > Actinopteri > Perciformes > Stichaeidae > Leptoclinus > Leptoclinus maculatus. The sequence goes on from JAVDOI010000002.1 coordinate 15,019,852, forward strand.
AATGACTTTCTCATTACCGTTACTTTAGAAGATGCCATCGTTACCGCAATTCCTCACAGATTTCAGCTTTCAAACAGAATGTAAAACAATACCTGAAGTTAATCACATGCATGCTAAGTTCAATAACCGTCTACATACTGTAAACTCTATTGCAAAGCATGGGCATTGTCATACTTTCTTTAATTTCATTGTATTACAAAGAGGATTTGTGTACCCCTTTCTTAAAGAAAGTGTGTGGTTTCAGTGCTTTTTTTTAAAAGCAGGCTCCAGTGTACACTCACTCACAAAGGCACCGCTGTAGAACAAAGACGATCATGTTGCATTATTTTCCTCAGCCAAATGTGCTATAAATACACAGAGATTATCACGTATCTCTAGCTTTCCTATAGAGACACTGTATGTGCTCTTGTGAGGTAACAATGTTTTATGCAGGGGCGGCCTGGGAGCTGTTGCTCTTCAGTGCTTCTTGTGCTGGCTGTGTGGAATAACAGGGTTGGACAGAAGGCTGCTGCTCTTCAAAGGCTCCGGCTCTGAAGGGCAATAGATCATTTCACAGATCATCACACCCAAGTGTAAACACACACATTTGTGAACACACACACATACACACAAGATATAGCAGATTGTACAATTTCATTTTTTTCTCACTGTATTGTGAATTGTTTGTGAGGTTTTTTTTAGACCACTGATAGAAGACAGTCTGTAACAAACGTAGCATTTTGACACACCCATTGTAACGTGTGCAACATCATTCAAATGGGAGGCAGTCATAAACTAGCAAAAGATGAAAATGTAAGACATCCCATTACATACACAGACAACACCTTGTACATTTCTCTGCAAACTTCTCTTAATTATGTTCTAGATGTGTTTACGGTTTTTGGGGGTTTGTTTAACTTTCATAGTGATGCAATAAAGGGCTTTAGGATCCCGCATCTGTCATGTGGGTGTGTGTGTGTGGATGGTAGGGCCGTCACTGCAATTACTGACGACAAGCATGTGCCAGATGCTTTCAAGAGGCAAAGAGACCACGAGAGTCCAGGTTGGGCATCTCTAATCCAGCAACTGTGCGCATGTGACAAGTCGCCGCATGAGAGTCACACCCCTCCCCAACCCACAATCCTTTACACTGAGCTGCGGTGATGGTGTGGTCATTATTTGGGCTTATGATTTTATGCTATATCGACAGTTTGACTTCTTGTATGTTAAAGATGCTGATATGGCTTGTGGAGGCGCTCTCCGTGGTCCTGACACGTCCACCAACATGAGAGCATAAGTGCTGATTTTGTGACGCTGTCCATGGTAGCACTTTTCCATGCTGTCAGAAGCAAGTTTCTCTGGTGTCAGATCTGTGTATTTATGCTATTACAATGTGTGTCTGTCTGTCTGTCTACATCATATATCTCTCTCTCTCTCTCTCTCTCTCTCTCTCTCTCTCTCTCTCTCTCTCTCTGTGCCCCTGTGATGGGGTCAGTCTGGCTCTCACGGCTGGAAGCCTTGCTTAAGCAAAACGATCCCTTTCTGACAAATCGGATAGAAATTTAAGGTCGCGCTGTTATCGATTGGCGCACGCACTTGCAATGTTTCTCTCCTGATTCAACATCTTGGGGGAGGAGTATTAATTCTCCCGGTCACCCTTAAATCTGTATATGATCATTTCTCATTCGCGGAGGCGGCTATTTCTGGAGTCAATCAATTAGGTCACACAATAGATTAAAAGCACGTTGTGCTGCTCTTCTCTCGGGCTTAACGTAACGTGGCGCCAGTAGCTCACGGTGTATTTATGAGTGATTTGTGACATTCATTGAATAGCCATATGCCATCACTCTCCATGACCAGAACATCCAATAAAAAAAATCATCCTTTTAGATGGAAATACAATCAGTATTCAGACTGAAACGGCATCCTTGGAGATTTTAATTTGAAACTGAAGATGTTTAGAATGACAGATTTGAGCACACATTGTATAGCAATGTTATCACAAGAAGAAAAAAAGACTGCGGTTCATGTTTTCTCTGGGCATTCAATTCACGTTGACTTTGTTTTTACTCTGTGTCATCATTGAACATCTTTGTTGTGCCTGGGCTTTAGTGCAAAGCATATGGTCGCACCTTGAACAGGCACCAGTGATTTGGGGGAGCTTGTGGAAAAGCCTCGAGGAGAGGAGAGGAGAGGTAGCCAGGGAAGAAGATCCTCGACTCTCTGTTTCGGGAAGGGAGGGGGGAACGAGCTCTCTTCGTCCATTAATTTCCAAATGTGTGTTGCTAAGAATAGCCTCCCCCTCCACCTTCCCTAACAAACACAGGCAGACTCGCGCGTGCACTTTGACGCGCGTGTACTCTACTTACTCACGCGCCCGTGTGCGTGCAGTCATTGTCAGTTTGGGTTGCAGCTGTATCTTTGCTCAAGCTGCATGATGCCGACACCCCGCCTCACCGCCAAACACACGCGCGCATCTGGCTATAATAAGCATAGTTATTAGGTCTTTATGAAACATACAAAGGTCGAAGGAAATTAGAAACACAGTCACACAGTTGCCGATGCCACCGCATCCTCTACGCCAATAGGCTCTTTTACGCATTATTTGAAATTGATTTGGAGTTGGGCGGCTTGAGAGGTCCAGTCCAACTGGGCAGTGCTATTGCCCGAAACACCTTCAAATAAACAGGCTATGTCGATGCCTCCGTCCGTGACACACGCCTGGAAGTTGGACAAGCTGCGTGCGTCATGCGCTGCGGCTGCAGAACCGATCAGGCGCTCATGATGGTTCACACAAACTGAAAGACAGCGATTTTGCGCGCGGCGCGAGTTATTTAATTTGTAGGAAGACTCCGGCCTGAATTCCAAAAGAAACAGCCGGTCCCCTCCCTTTCGGTTGTGTCTTCATCCATTCACGGATCTATCCATCCGTCCGTCCGTCTGTCCCGCTCCTCCTCCCCTTGGGGCCGCTGGACGAAGAGAGAGGAGGCCGTGAGGAGCGCTCTACCCTTCTCCAATGAGAGAGAGAGAAAGGACGCTCTGCCAGGACATTTGGGCTTAGCAGTGCGGACGGAGGTAGACTTTTCGGGGCGGGGATGGTAAGTGGCTTTCTCGGCACTGCTGCATCTCGAACAGCTAAACCAAGACCATGAGAGGGTGTAAGACGGCGGAGAAGCGGCCGTCATACCCTTGTCTTTGACGACGCCGTCCGTGTGTCTCAGCTTCTGGATGGCCGCGCAGGTGACGGAGAGAAGATGATGGTTGCAACGAGGGAGGATGTTATTGAATTCGTTTGAGATAATTATTTAATCACCGGCGCTCGACAACAATGACAACGACATTTCAAAAGAAAACGGTATTTCTCCTTCTTTTCCCTACTCGAGATTGTGCACTCTGAAAAAAAAGACGCATTAATAACAAATGTCACAATTTTCTTGGTCTCAAGGCTTGTCGGAGCGCACTGGTAAAACAGATGTAAGGTGGCGGGAGCCACATTATTGACACACACACTGTGCCAAACATTGCGGATGTTTAAAAAATAAATAAATGATAAAAGCTTTTCCCTTTTCAATGCCTTTTAAGTCAAGTTGAACGTCACTGACGGGCATTGCTAAAGGCTGATAATTATTGGCAGATTTATTTTCGACAGTCTGATTTATTGAGGCCTGTGTGATTATTTGAGGCGTTTAGATAGTCAATATATGCTGTCATAAGAGTAAAGAAAAATTATTGGAACTGAGAGGTGCAGGAGGCTGCGGTGCGCTCTGATACAGGCATGAACCATGGAGAATATGAAACATTCATGTTAACGCGCTGCAGTCTCCCCATGATTTCATGTTGAGGGCGAATTCTGCTTTATGCTGACATAAGAACCGACTAAGACGGAGACACCCCACAGTACTACCCTACAGCCAGCCAGCCGACCACACATTTTATTTCCTCACACCCACAGTTGGCTGTTGGCAGAGACGTACAGAGAAGGAGACAGTACATGGGCGTCCTCGTCTGCTAAAACCAGCATATAACTGCTCGCCGGGTGCAGGTGTTCAGCTTAAGCTCACAAGACAACCCGTTTGGCATATGAGACGTTCTGATCCAGATGGGATGTAATGTTGTGTGGCTGCACAGCTGAGCATTGGTCTCCTTCTCCGCTGCTTCGTGAAGATTGGCTTTCGGTGTCCAGAGAATGGCGCGGTTCGGAGATGAGGTACCGGCCAGGTATGGCGGTGGGCCCGGCGGAGGGGGCCCGGGTGGCCGAGGTGGGAGCAGACAAGGAGGACCCCACGGACACGGTCACGGACACGGGCATGGCCACGGCCATGGACACGGTCCACCCGGAGGGCCCGGTACCCAGAGAATGTACAAGCAGTCTATGGCGCAGAGAGCCCGGACCATGGCCCTCTATAACCCCATTCCCGTGCGCCAGAACTGTTTCACTGTCAACCGCTCGCTGTTCATTTTCAGTGAGGATAACTTCGTCAGAAAATACGCCAAAAAGATCACCGAATGGCCATATCCTTTACCTGCCATTGTGTAGTGAGTAGAAGCTGCTACTGTAGGCTTTGCCCGAGGATCAGGTAGGCCTAATGTGCAGATATGTGTGGTTGAATGGTTCACATGTTTTCTCAGGCTTTAAGTTATAATAACAAAGGTGTAACAAGCAGATGCATCTGTGTAAGTCCACGTGCGGTATATGCTTCTGGAGGTGACGGAAGAAATGCCGGACATGTAATTTATAGTTAATTAAGAGGAGAAGGAATGGACCAGCCACCCCGTTTATGAGGCTGTTCATCACCATCAATCACATTTGTTAGTAATTCCATGTCACTGTCGCGAGGGACCTGGCCTGCTTGATATACGTCTCCTGTGTGTGTGATGTGTGTTTTAGTGTGTGGTGGTAGTGGTTTGGGGGGGAGAAGGGGGGTAGCATGTGCAGTATAGGCCCAGCGCCTCGCGCGGCTATAGAGAAACAGGAGAGAGAGTATAGGGGGAGGGGAGGAAAGGTGGGAGAGACCTAGAGCGGGGGAGAGATGAAAATAAGCTATAATTTGGGTGTTTGTGTGTGTGTGTATCCTTGCAGTGATGCACACACAAGCTCCCATATCAGCATGATGCAGGTGTCTTTCTAGATATGGAGTGAGAGAGAGAGAGAGAGAGAGGGAGAGAGAGAGAATGTAAGTGTGAATATAGGCTTTTAACTTGTGCATTGACACAGTATTTAATTTCTTCCCCCCATGTTAATCACACAAGCTGCAGGTGTCACTGAATGATTGTGCCACCATCAAAAACTGTGTGTGTGTGTGTGTGTGTGTGTGTGTGTGTGCGTGTAAAACAACAAAACAAGTCTGCGAGGGTTAAATTTCCAGCAATTCCCTGCATTTTCATCTTTCATGAAACCAGCACGTATTGCACCATTCAGGGGAGAAATAGCAAGTGATTTGAGCATTTTCATTTCCAGGATTGGTGTATGTGTGTGTGAACGCATGCACATGTGGAAGTAAGTTTCTGCGTGAGTGTTAATGACAAGAGGGGAAATTGGAGTAATGATTGTATTGATCCATGCTGATGCTTGAGCCGTGACATAACTACACACACTAATTGGGCTGCTCTAGTGAAATGCAGGAGCTACTTATAGTGCCTCTGAATCATGTCTATTCACCATCTAAATGACAGACGTGTGTGTTAGTGAGAGAAAGAGCGCGAGTGTGTGCAGGAAATGTGATGTTGTATGTTCGATTTCCTTTCCAAAATACCGTGCAATGACTCTAAAACTCTAAGATTGCCATGCAGTCTTGAAGTAGTACATTTATTTTAAATGTCATTGGAACAATGTTTTCAAATGGTGGATTTCCTACTTTTGAACAATGCGTTTTAGAGTTGGGGGGACATTTTGGTTATTAGTCAGGTATTGATCAGTCCAGTTAGTAAAAATGCAGACCGCTTGTGTTCACATGCTGCACTGATAGAATAGAAAACTAACTAATGACTGAGAGAAAAATAGTTGTTACACTGATTTCAACTTTGGCGGTGCTAATAACAAAATGGAGAAAGAATAACAATACTGGCAAGTAAAAAGGGGCCAATGGCAGGAGCCTCCTGGCGATCTCATCCGGGGAATCCAACATGTAAGGCAGTTGGAAACGCACCGGAATCTATAGTTTTGGTTAGGTTAAAGTTCAAACAACTTTCCTGGTAGTGGAAAGTTGCGATAGATCTTTTTTAAAGAGGACATTTTGACATGTCACAGTAGGAATAGTAAATGTGTCAATAATCAGATTAAAGATGGCTGAATCCCATTCTGCTGCTTCAGTTTCAGGGTCTTGTTAATGTGCAGGCTGACTCACTGTCACATTGTCGTGGCTTACCGTGACTCATGAATAAAACGGAGCTGTTGTTAATGTTATTAGTAACACCTGTGGTTTTCCCACAAGTACTCTGTGCAGTGGGACGTAAGCTTTTTTTTTCACAGCAAACTGTCATACAGCTGATCCCAGATGGCTTTAAAAGTCTTTAAGTACACAATATTTTTTTCTCATTACATAAAACATTTTTCCTTCTCTTCAAAACAGTATATTTGGCAGCATTTACTGACGTATATGGAAATAAAGTGTCTTCTTTGTGTGACGAATAGTTGTAAACATTAACAGAAGTAGTACAATGTGTGTTGTATGAATGGGTTAAGAGGCGTTGTTCTGGATACAATTCTCAGGCTAATCTAATCTTTGATTAGCTTTAGAAGTAGAACTTGTAGCCTACACAAGTAGAACCTCATGACTGGTCTCTGATGGCCTAGAAAGCAGCTGTTGAGGAGGGTTTTAATATCATCTATATGTATCTATTTGGGATATTTCAGGTCTTTCAGGTACACAGTCCCAACACCATCAGAGCGGTGTTTGATACAATAACATGAACACTAGTACGATCTAATGTAATCGAGCACAACAGCTCTGCAATACCTCTTTGTGAAATGTTCATTATTTGCTGAGACTATCTCAGGGTATTGATTCAATTTATCAGTCATTTCTGAAGTTGTGCTTTGTGGTGTTGTTGTTTATTGACTTGTAATATATGCGAGGTGTAGCTAGTATAGCATTTCATCCACTTTCACGTTATACTGTCCAATCTTGAGTAAGTTTGAGATACAGATGATGTCATTGTGTGGCTCAATGTGGGAGAACTAACCAAGCTGAGGCTTGATGGAACAAAATGGATTTCATAATGAAATGCTATTTCTGAGGTTTTTATAACCTCCTTCAGTCGATATTTCTAAAATCCACAGAATCTTTTGAAAGCCTTTCCAGTAAAGGTCTCATTCATAAGGTATGATGTCACCCGTTTGTTTTTGTCAATTGTCCTTTGAATGGATTAGGTCCTGCTGAATGACTTAATGTGCTAAAGCTTGAGACAGTTGAGGTAGTCCTCACTCTGCAGGAAGTGGTGGTGACAATGCCCATATCAGTCAGAAGGTCATCTCAGGTAACTCCAGAGCCCACTGAGGAAACTGTGGTGTCAAAGTGTTCAGTGTCTCATCGGTTTATGTGCTCTCACGCAACTGGTTCTGACATTTCTAGAACTTTGGGATCCAAATAATTGACAGAAAATTGATATTTGATCGGGTGAATGTCGACTTTGATTGATTATCATTGGCAATGGTAATTCCAAACATAATCTAAATATTGTATCTGTTTTAACACAATTGTGCTCTAAATATATCATGTGTGATGTAGCTGTGTAACTGTACCATAATAATAATAATAATGCTCAGAGTAGCACCAAATTTCAGGATATCCTTTCTGACAGACAGAAAACTGCGTTTGAACCTCCATCCTTTTGTCATGCTTTCTGTCCGAATATCAATCCCTCCACCACAGATACTGCATCACCACAAATAAAAGGTGTGTACTTTATATGCTATCGTATTGGAATTAATAATATTTGGCTCATATCGGCAAACGCTGAACATCAATGGACCCAAAACCAGATTAGAGGCAAATTCAAATTTGAAGAGGTTTTCTTCTTAGTGGTAGTACAGTATCATGTCATTAATGCGCGTTTGATGGTTAACGTTAAATAAGTAAATCTTATTGCATGACACAAGGAGAAATATTGTAGGTATAGCTAATTAAAATATAGAAGACTGTGGTTCATTCATTAGAACCTGCAGCCAACAGAAGTGTTACCAGATGCATGTTGATTCAACTGACTGATGTTTCACTGAACAGAGAGTGAAACAGCTTTTTGATTCACCAGATGTTTGTGTCTCGGTGGATTCACACGCTATTCAGCAGAATTATGACCTGCAGCTTTATTTAGTTGTGAACTGACTGGACCCATGGGAGTACCATATAAATAACTGTTCTCTCACATCCACATTTAGATACAGTAGACGGATATTTGGTTGTTTAATTAGAATTAGCATTGCAGAGTTCAGGGTGTTACTGTGCCATTCTCTTATTTGAAACAAGTGGTAGGCAAACAGTGCCTTGTTAAATACAATATGTACCAGCATTCATCTTTCACACTGAGTTTGATTAACTTACTGAACCTTAGACACACAGAGCATAGTGTTCAGGCCTATCTCAGAATTTCATTTTTGTATCAGTACATGCATTAGCATACTAAACAGGCAGGCCTGTTGGACTCTATTGTCCAACAGTCCTGAAGTCTGGAAGAAACGTTATCGCAAACTATGTCGGTGGCAGCACAAAACTAATTGTAAACTAATTTAGCAAAACGAGCAGTGAAGCGCCAAAACGTTAGCATCCAGAGCTAACGTTACTCCCAAAGTACACTAGAGTCTAACGTCTAACTGGGGCCTTGTGGTTTTATTTCGCTACAAGGACATGTGCCCACTGTTGAAAAAAAGGCAAACTTCAGAAGGACGACACTGACGCTGGAACCGAGGTCCTGTTAAATCAGCAACACTTGACAAATACAATCCACCTAAAATGTTATCCAGAGTATTACTGTCTCCATTTACTGCTCTGGTGAGGAAGCAGTCTCTGGATGTTTCTTTTTTAGAATTAGGTACCAGTAAAAACCAATACACTTACATCCACTAACAAGTAAAATACCCAAGCCTATTAAGTATGAGCTGAGTTGTATGATATTGAATCACATTGTTTTATCAGATGGTGGACCATAGCTGTGCATTTCAAACCATCTGAGAAGAAGACATAGGCCAACATGCCCCATAACTACTGCACAGGGCACATACTGTATTGAACTCATTAAGAAATAACATATCATGTAACATGTTGGGGGAAAGTTGAAACTAAATGGGTCATCCTTTAGGACCCACCGACCCATTTGACCTTGCCGCATCCATATCAGGAGTTCATGTAAACCATGCAACACACAAACAAACACACACATATTCACCCCCCCCCCCCCCGACACACACACACACACACACACACACACACACACACACACACACACACACTACACACACTGTATGGTGTTCATCAGCATACACTTTAAGTGTGTATTTCTGTACTGTAAATGGAGAGGAAGTCAATATATGTTCTAGCTATCTATAGTGACCAGCTCAATAGGAAATATAATACAAGCAATGTGTTTTGTAAATTAACCTCGCTTTCATAATCATAAGATGGGAAGTTAGAAAATGCTTTAGAGTAATTCTGTGGACTAAAGAAACGATGTTAATTCAGCAAAATATAAAGCATGCTGTCAGTTTATGCTTAGCTGTAGATGCCATGCTTGTGAGTGAGTAGTAGTGCCTGAATCTCCTCGTTCCATATCTGATCCTATGAGACCTCGAATCAATGACCGATCAAATGACCATTGGAGCCTATAGGTTTAATCTCTTGGTCCAGCTGTTTCACTGAGGAGTCGACCTCCATCTTTTGTTTCCAATATACTGTAAAAGAAGATGTGTCACTCGCTTTCTTTCTAACAATGCAGGTTGATGGAAAGCGTGTTGTATGTGTTACTTCCTGATTGTGTCAGCAAATTGCCGAGGGAAGCACTCTAATATTTTCTGCTCCGTGAGTGTGTCTGAGTCTGTAGCAGTTGTTTTTCTTTCCCCCCAATGGTGTACCTGATCAGGCCACCGCCAAGGAAAGTCTCTCACTTCCTTTGCAATAATGTGAGTCGAGACCAGAGACACGCATAGTGAAGGTACATACAAGTGATTAAGAGAGACAGACGAGGAGAAAGTGAGACGTAACCAGGAACAGAGAGAGAGAGAGAGAGAGGGAGAGAGAGAGGGAGAGAGAGAGAGAGAGAGAGAGAGAGAGGGACCTGGGTGTTTTTGGGTGGATGTGGAGAGTCAGTGATCTACGTTCACTGCAGAATCTAAATTATTTATTGGCCTTTCTCCAGCTTGCAACTGTCAGCTGATAACTACACAGACTTAACATCAGCTTAGTTTTGTATTGTTTGTGCGTGGACAGTTTTTTTTAGTTTGAATGCATATGTTCTTTACGGATTTGTTGATGAAAGTCTGTGGTCCAGTCATTCTTATGCTCTTTCATTAAAAACATACACAAACGCGCACACACACACACACACACACATGCACTCTTACAGTACACGCTGCTGGTCTCCTCAATGTGGTCACATCCACGAGTCTCTATCTTTCACCCCAGGCCAGCCTAAAAATAACAGGAGCTGCTTGAAAAGAGCAGTTTTCAGGCAGCATATATGCCCCCCCCCCCCCCCCCCCCCCCCCTTCCCTCCACCCTCTTTCCTCATGTGTTCTATAGTTGACGTAAAGACCTGATTGTCAGGAAAGTTTACAGCATTATCATGGCGCATATGTGTTTGTGTTTCTATAGCGGTGCCACATTATTAACACAAGTTAATAGTAAGTATTGGGGGTAGTTCTCTGTGGGATAAAAAGAGCTTTTCTAAAGCAGAGGAGGGAAGGAAAGAGTGGAGGAGATGAGGTACAAAGCTGTTCCTGCTCTGCTTCTAATATGCAGCTGGAGCAGAGAGACAGAACAGTGAGATGGACTATGGAGTGACGAAGTCAGGAAGACAGAGACATTATAGAGAGGGGTAGACTAATGCGAAACAATGGAGAGAGAGAGAGAGAGAGAGAATCAAACTGCCTGTCTGCATATAAATCATTTAACACAAAGCGGTGAAGAGTCAAACACTCAGCTACACTGCAGCCAGAGCACACACACACACACACACACACACACACACACACACACACACACACACACACAACCTTGTTTTTGTCACTGAGACAGACTTTGCTTTGACTTACATACATTTGGTAGAGACTCCCCTCACCATAACAGCTACATGCCTCGATCATAACCCAAAACATAAGCAAAAAAACATGAAATGTCATGGTTTTACCAGATTGGAGGTGAGTTCCCATAATGTGACTGAACAGATTTCTCTCTCTCTCTCTTTGACTGATAGGAAGTGGCATCTCCTCTCACGTTTCACTACCTGTACTTTTTGTCTTTCACTCAAAGCCAATCCATCATTCTTTCCTCTCTCTCCTCCCCTCCACTGCAGCTTGACCTCGCTCTAATTGGCCGCTTCCACCTTTTTGCGATGCTAATAGCATTTGTTTGAAGTTTTGGGGATACTTCGCAGAACATCCTGACGGCTGCAAGCCTTTTTCTAGTTTAGTTTGCTCATAATTGTTGGCAATAAGAAGTGCATCTGTTTGTGTGTTGTGATTCCTGTGTGTGTGTGTGTGTGTGTGTGTGTGTGTGTGTGTGTGTGTGTTCTGTGTTTGCCCTCTGGGCTCAATCTGCCTCATACCTTTGACTGTCTGGTAATAAATGTGTGAATTGATCTGTATCCTGAGTCCTTACGGGCAGACTCTGCACTGGGGTTTGCATGAGCACACACACACACACACACACACACACGCGCGCACATGTACACGCTCACAAGAACTAGAAACAAAATTGAACTTATAGACTAATCTATTTAGATTGTTTTTCTGTATTTTTTTTCACACTTGGACAATACATGTTATTTTTCTCATTATGTGTCGTATGTATTTTTCATCTGTAGCGTTGTCTTCCGGAAAAAAATTAAATCAGGTCATTTAAAAGACTTTGTTTTAGAGAAAATACCCACTTCCGTTTAACATCTTTATAGCTTCACTTGATGTGATATTGCTCATTGGCAGAGCATTGGTTTACTTTTACCTTGTCTGTGTGTGTGTGTGTGTGTGTGTGTGTGTGTGTGTGTGTGTGTGTGTGTGTGTGTGCGCGTGTGTGTGTGTGTGTGTGTGTGTGTGTGTGTGTGTGTGTGTTTTACTGAAATATATCTGTCTGTCCTCCCACAGTGCTCTTACATAGAGGTGGAGTAACACTGAGGTCATTCTAGGTAGTAAGGAATCTACATGTCCCCATTTCTCTCTCTGTCTCTCTCTCTCTGTCTTTCTCTTTCTTCCTGTTGACTCGTGAAGTGAATTGATCTTTTATTCACATTTTTCAAAATTGCACAGAATGTATTTTTTTTTACCACAGGCAAGCAGAAAGTCTGTGAGATAATCTTACATCCACATATACTTTTATTCCATTGTCTTCTCATGTTTAACGGCTAACATCCTACCAAATGAATACATGTAAATGCATAGTGCCATGAAGTGCTGAGGAGGAACGCTTCACCAACAGAAACTGAAAATGACGAGCAACAATGTTCTCAGATTGTAAATTGATCCTCGAAATTCTGACGAATGCATCACGTCAGCTGCTTTTTTGATGTACTGCAGATAGGTGCCCTTGTAACATGTGTGGCAATTGAGAAATGGAAGCAAAATCAAAATGGAAACACGCTGCCGTGTAGCAACCAGGACATACATCACAATAGAAATGTTGGTTTCAATAGCTGAATCAACTTTGTTAGTCTTTAATGGTCAAATGACATTTAGGATCTATTAGACAATCTGATATGTAGATAAGTATCATAGACTTATAGAGAGGGATTTTATATTTTGTATGATGTGCAATCATGTGTCGATATATTTCTGTTTTTATTGTTAGTGTAAATTTGGATGCTGTTAAACTCAAAGTCCTTTAGTTCTTGAATTGTTGGCAACAGACTAGTGTGCGTCTGTCCGTCCATGTTTACTATATACACATGTCTGCATTGCACGTTGAATAGAAGATCTTTCCTTCTTTTCTTTGTTTCTCTCTCTCTCTCTCTCTCTCTCTCTCTCTCTCTCTCTCTCTCTCTCTCTCTCTCTCTCTCTACTCTCTCTGCGTTTTTCTCCTTCCCCTTCCTCTTAGCTGTGCATTCTGGCTCTGTTGAATAATTCAGTTGAGTTGCTGGCTAGTTCGGACGTGTGTGTCTGTGTTTGTGTTCGGTGTGTGTCTTTGAGAATGCATATGTCTGCGTGTGTGTGTGTATGTGTGTGTGTGTGTGTGTGTGTGTGAGGGGTGCAGTGACGTGGGGCATAGCTATTTTTGGGATTCTGATACGTGGAGAGAGAGAGAAAAATAGAGAGTCTGTGATGGATTGATTTTATTTTTTTAATTTTTTTATGCCTGTGTTCTTTAGTCACGTGCTGCGGCTTTTACGAGACCAACCCTGCTGGAAACCTGCACTCTACCGGCACACGTTCATACTAACACACCACCGCCACCTGAACATACAGCTCATGTCAAAAAAATGTCATATGCTACACTGATATTCTACACACAGCCCACAGTGCATACACACACACACACACACACACACACACACACACGCGCGCATAAACCACCGTCAGCATCTTGTACAAAGTGACAACTCGGCTATATGTGGGAGAGGCGGTGGCAGGGGTGAGATAGAGACACAGCATATGGTGTGTGGATAAACAGGCAGCAGTAGTGGGCGACTGTAAAGACTCTACACACTGATTGATGCTAAATCCGAATGAGAGAGGCCAAGCAGGGCTAAACTGGCCTTCGAGCACTCCTATTTGTTTAGCAACGCAGTGAAACGTGGTGCCTAAGTGGGATATGTAGAATCATTCTATATTCTTACCACCGAGGCATGGGTTTGGTTTGGGTTTCATGTCAGACAGTGTTTGATAGCTGTTCTTTTTATGCTTTTGGTCACAGTATTGAATGCAAAAGTAGAAATCCTGTTTTGTTTTTGGATCAATATTGTCCCGTGTGACAACGCCTCTCTGCGGAGGCCATTTTATTGCGGTGGATGTCCTCCACTGCCGAGTGGGTATACTGTAGGGAGACACAAGCAAAGTGGATCGCTGCATATCCTCGTTGTGGAATGAATATATGTCAACTCATATAGTCAGAATGTAGACTCCATATTAAGTATTGTGGACTTTAAGATTCCTGGCTAAAGCTTGGAAAACAATTAATTATATCCATTCATTTTTACAAAAACACGCGTTGCTGAATGTGAAAATGCAAGGCAATATTTGAAATATGTAGAGGAACTTTTCTGTGAGTCTATTACAAATTTATGATGCAGGAATAAAATGAGGCGCTTCGACCGTGTCTCTTATCTTTTATGGTTTGCTGATTATCAAAATAATTTGGCAAGATAGGTCTCAAACACAGTGCTTAATCCTGTTCAGTTTTTATCAAATCAGTGCTTCTGAGGGGAAAATGACAAGGAAATGAAGTCATCATTTGAGCTGTCCTGCCAGTGCTGCACTGCATAATGCAACAGGACAGAGAGGGAGAGAGGGTGAGGAAGGGAGAGAGGATGAGGAAGGGAGAGAGGATGAGGACGGGAGAGAGGATGAGGAAGGGAGAGAGGATGAGGAAGGGAGAGAGGATGAGGACGGGAGAGAGGATGAGGAAGGGAGAGAGGATGAGGAAGGGAGAGAGGATGAGGAAGGGAGAGAGGATGAGGACGGGAGAGAGGATGAGGAAGGGAGAGAGGATGAGGAAGGGAGAGAGGATGAGGAAGGGAGAGAGGATGAGGAAGGGAGAGAGGATGAGGACGGGAGAGAGGATGAGGAAGGGAGAGAGGATGAGGAAGGGAGAGAGGATGAGGACGGGAGAGAGGATGAGGAAGGGAGAGAGGATGAGGAAGGGAGAGAGGATGAGGAAGGGAGAGAGGATGAGGAAGGGAGGGGAAAGTATCGAGGGCCATATAGAAACTGACTGTTTGCTAAATTTTGACTTATTTTTTTCTTCTTCTTCAAAACATTCACATGCAACACGACCAGAGTACATTCATAAATGATATTAGATATTTGTTGACAATATGTTTTAAGTACGTCCTTCATACCACAAACAAACACACAAAGAGAGACAGATGTATAGAGAGAGAACGATAGAATACTAGTAGGCAAGGTGATTATTTTGTCCTTGTGGCTCCATTAGTTTTCATATTTGCAATATTTTACTCTTGTCTCTGAAGTTAACTTTATAAACTAAAGGATTAGGATAATGACATTAGCCTTTTTTTTTCTTGACAAACATTTCGAGTGAATGTATTACAGTTAACAAATAACAATCGTGGTTTATCAGAAACAAACTAGTGCGTGTACTGTTACGCTTGGTTCTATTAATCGGGGAGGCTGGCACCTTCCTAAAGGGTGGCAGCTGGTCCGGACTCTATTGGCAGACCAGTGGAGTGAAGGGAAGTGTAGTGTTGGTCTGTGTGCGTACAGCACATGTATGAAAATGTGTGCCTGAACGACAATATGACACACGCATGGAGGTGGTGGAGAGCGGCGGGGATGTGGAGGCTGTGTGAGGGGTGGACATTTTGACAAGAGTGTTCTGTGACAGGTGTGTGTGTGTGTGTGTGTGTGTGTGTGTGTGTGTGTGTTTTCATACATGCATACTTGCCACGTTGCAGATTTAAGGATTTCCAATTGTGAGACGTGTGAGATATATGAAACAAAAAGGAGCACATATGCTTATGTGGTGGCGCAGAAATGTGTGTTTCAAGATATGGAAGCATGCTGCAGTGATTTTATACAGTGCTGTGTGTCACATACATACTGTATGTGAAAGTATGATGTATAGTCTTCCACCCACTCTCCCCCTCTCTCTCTCTCTATACACATATATTCATATATATAGATATATGTGTGTGTGTGTTGCCACTAACCTACTTTCGACAGCATACACACCGCTCAAAAGAAGAAAATGCCGCAATACTCTCACCCCTCTGTCATTCTCTCGCTTTATCCCTCATTCAGCACTCCTATGCTCTTCGTCTCTGTCCTTCTCTCCTCCTCACTGTTGTTTTCCTCCCTCTGCTCGGTCCTCCGCCCTTCT